>CM012437.1:33851178-34078271 GCA_003999625.1 Oryzias javanicus | reverse complement strand
TTGCTCTATTTTGAGCGCCGACCAGCCGACCGCGGCTATCTGCCACTGCAATTCTAGGCCAGGAAGTTACATAAAGATACAAGAGAAATTTTTCTTAATTATTTTTAAAATAAAGTGTGTATTCACACGTAATATTTGGAAAAACCGTGCGCGCCAGCGCGCCTAAACTTTGTTTTTAGTCGCTCCAGACCCAGAGGAAATGCGTTAAGGTTAGGATTATGGTTACAGTTCCTGGTTGCGGCTGTCTCTGCAGCTCACGGCTCCACCATGGGAGGGGTCAAATGTGGAGAACATATTTAGGAGCGGGACAGTTAATGGGACTTTAAGTTGAATTTTAAATATGTGCATCCAACAAAAACATCCAGCCTTGGACACACTTAGAATATGTCCAGACATTGCAGCAATGAGATCTTGGCTGCATATATTCCATGTGTTCAATATGAATTTCTATCACTTTCTATGCTGCTCATGCATAAATACGTGTGAATAACATCAGTCTTTTTAAAATATAACAATTTTTTTTACAATAAAACGCCGCGATTGATAAATGTGGTCATGTTTTTGTATCTAAACAGACTGCAGACAGGTAAACATACGTACAACCACAACACGCCATGTGCGTGCGCGAGCACACACACACACAAATCAACGTAGTGAGCAGACTCCGGAGCGGGTGGGGCGGGGCTGGATTTCGGCTGTAAAACAGCAGCAGAGAGGAGTTCCTCTTAGCAGAAACACGCAGTAATATCTTTAGGTTATTAACTTCTCACGCATTATGGCAAAAACAACAAAATCTCCCGCTGAAGCTCCTGTGGACCACCGCGGAAAAATGCGCATCTGTCTGTAAACCACAGAGTGGGGGGGAAGCCGCGCACTCGGCTTTGCGGTGCTTCTGGGTCCAGTATGAACCCGGCGTGACGCTTACTGCCACCAAGTGGTAGGAGGCTGCATTCAGGTCCCGCGGCCCTCGCGGCCCTCAGGTTCAGAACTGATTTCTTTTCGCGGCCCACTAAAGGGCGCTCGCGGACCAAAATTGGGCCGCGGCCCCATGGTTGGGAAACACTGGACTATACCATACATTGTCCGTTATATTTGTATTCATCTCAGTTTCCCATTTCTTTTTCATGTAAATAGTTGTTTCCTGTCTACTGTCTTCAAATACTTTGTAAAAAGCCGAGATTTCTCTGATATTCTTTTGTTCATAGACATCTTTCACTACCCCAATGTAACCTAATGATTCATTGTTTAGATTTGGTTTAATTTGTTTTGTATAGTAGTCTCTTACTTGTAAATACCCAAACAAGTCTCTGTTTTCTAAATCCTATTTTTCCTTCAATTGTTGAAAGTTCATCAGTTTTCCATTTTTTAGGAGAGTGCAGACAGCCATCATACCTTTTAGTTCCCACTGTCTAAATGTTTGGTCTAATTGCCGCGCTTTGAATTTAGGATCGTGTCTAAACCACCCGAGTAGATGAGAGTTTCCCATTGGTTTATTTGTTTCCATCACAGTGTGCCAAAATCCAATGTAAATGTTGGTAAATGTTAATTGCTTATCTACTAAAAAGATTTGAATCTTATATCCTTCTATTTCTTTTTCTATGTCTTTGCTTCATAGTCAGGTTTACACCAACAAGCAAGAGATCTGAACTGAGCAGCATAGTAATACTCTTTAAGTTTGGTACGGCCATTCCTCCCTTTTGTTTAGAGATCAGTAAAGTGGTAAATTTAATTTGGGGATTTTTGTTATTCCATATGAACCTTGAAATCATTTTATCCCATGTTTTGAATCTCTGTGATGGAACAGGAAATGGGAGAGATTGGAACAGGTACAGAAATCTTGGAGGACATTCATTTTTACAATTTGAATTTGAGAATAAAAATTTGTAGGTAGTGTGACGGCTGAATCTGGTTCTTAACACCTGCAGTCTTTACTAAAGATTTCATATTTATTTTCTGTTGGAAGTGGAACAGCTGGTTGGAAGTGTTTGCAGAAAAATGTTCAGAAATGATCAGATTTGTTCCTGAATATTTCTGTAAGTTCATTTCAGAGACAAAGCCACAGTGGATCAGCAGGGGGCGCTGGTGTACCAATAGTTCCTGCTGTTTGGTAATGTGTGTCAAATGTTGGAGACATGGATGATTCTGGCAGACAGAAGATGACAGACAGAAGGCTTTGTGTCTTCCATTGTTTACATTCTTGCAGTACAGGTGGTAAACATGTTTGTAAAGAATATCAAAGGTAAACTCGGCTCGGACATCTGGTCCGGATACCTCCTGGACGCCTCCTTGTGGAGGTGTTCCGGGCATTGACTCTTTTTATTTGCAGTAACTGTGTTTCTCTGGTGTCGAACAAATGTAAAAGTCACATCTCTGCATATTTACAAGTAAATCTTGTGATAAATCTAAATTCTCTTCATAGAGAAAAAGATGAGGCAAAAGTCAGGAATTCCACAATTTGATCTTGTTATAAATTTATTCTTTTCAGGATCATTAAACACACAAAACAGAAGATTTCAGAAAGATTTATAAACACATCTAACAATCACAGCAAACTGAACGGATGAAAATACTTGTTGAAGAATTGATGAGTCAGACGTAAATGTGGTTCAAATGTCTAGAAATGCACTTAAAGACATCCCTGATGATGAATTGAATTGATCTCAAATCAGTTTTATTGATTTAGAGAGACAGTCGATCCTCTTGATGTTGTTTCATTCAGAAATACCAGCATTGTTTTACTATAATCATGACTCATCAACTCTCCATCATTTCTCTGATCTTCATTTCCAGTTTTAGCATCTTTTTTCCTCCTGAATTAATCAGTTTTTTGGGGAAAACAGTTTTCTTTGAACATAAATTCACAGACAAGCGTTCAGGATGTGACGGAGAACTGAAGCTGTTTTCTTTATGGATGAATCTCCACTTTCACTGATAAAACCTAAAGTATTAAACCTCATTATCACACAAAAGTAAAAAAAAAAAAACTCCCAGAATCACACCTGTTGATACAAACAGAAATAACTTTATTTACACAACACAGAGAATTCAAATCAGTTTTATTTGTTGTATCCATTCAGATCTGGGAACTATGGGAAGTTCACTCAGATATCAACTTTGAGGTTGTGACGTGTCACCAAAATTCATATAATTTTTCAAAGGTCAGATCAGGACCAACAGCAGAACTGACTCCACTTTGGTCTGTTGCTGCTTTTTTCTTGTTTAAATTCAATGTTTTTGTTCTGTAACAAGCTTTCCTGTGTTCTTCACTTGACACATTCTGTCATGAATCAGTCTGTTTTCCCCTCAGACCACCAGAGGGAGCCATTGCCTGAGTTCTAAATCTCTCCTGAACCTCATCTTCACTCCATTTCCCATAAGCCTCTTTGTTACACATTCATTTTGTCTTTTTCTCATTTTTATGACTTTTTCTGTTTTTTAACATTCAGGTTTTTGATTCTTTGATGAAAAAGATCAAAGTAAATGTGTTCCTACAGAACTGCTATCAGTGGATACAAAAATACTTTTTCATGCTGAATGAATACTTTCTGCTATTAAAACATTGCTCTAAATGAAGGAATATTTGTTGGATTAAAGCTGCAGATTAACATACAGATGCTACTGGATTCTAAAGGAGAGAATAACTTTGTTTTCATACAGCAGATCACTCAGTCAGCTGGATTCCTGGATGATCCAACCAGACTGTACACCACGTCTTCTTTGTCTTCATGACCGTCCCGTCTTCTCTTTGCTTTGACTGGATCCATGTTGGAGTAGAGAGGATCCTCCTGCCTCTTGGTGAACGTCACACTGGCATATTGGATTTTAGTCTCATCCTCTGCTGGATGTCTGGATGTTGGACCGTCATGATCCAAATTTTCAAGTTTCTGAAGATCAAATGAAAATATGAATCATATAACAACCAAATTGATGTAAACCAATAAAATATTACATTTTGGGGGATTCTTCTGACAACTGAAAGACAAAAACTGAAATGGATGAGAGTTAAAAAGAATAATAAGAATTTAAACTTTTTGTTTGTTGATTGCTTGGAAAAAAATAAGGAACTTTTCCATCAACTTGCAGAAAAACTGCACATTTTAAAATATTTTTTCAAGATTAATTTTGTACGAAAACAAACTTTTGCCCTTTAAACAAGTTTAACAAACTTTAATAGCTGAAATTAGAAGTTTATGCAAAAAATTGTGGCAGGACATCATTTAAAAAAATGATCACAGAAAACACAGATCAGAGAGGATTAAATATGAAGAAAAAGAAACCTGATCATCTTCATGTTGACTTCTGATTACTGAGGGTTCTTCTGAGGATCTCCTTCAATACAGAGAAAATGATCAAATCAAACAGAATCTGACCACGACCACTCATTAGGACGGAGGATCATTATAATCCAGAGCAGGTGTTTATTTTGCCCCTCCTTGAACCTCCACCTTAACGTGGTGGAGGGGTTTGAGTGCTCGAGTGATGTCAGGAGCTATGTTGTCGGGGGCTTTTCCCCCTGGTAGGGTCTCCCATGGCAGACAGGTCCTGGGTGACGAGCCAGACAAAGAGTTGTTCATAACCCTTTATGAACATTGAGACCAGAGGGTCCAACCCCAAGGAGCGACGTGGGATCCCACCCCAGTGGGCCCACCACCTGCAGGGGAGCTCTGAAGGGGCCAGTGCATTGTGGTTTGGGCGGCGGTCGAAGGCAAGTGCCTCGGCGGCCCAAACCCCGGGCATGGAATTTGGCTCTTGGGACATGGAACGTCACCTCTCTGGGAGGGAAGGAGCCAGAGCTGGTGCGAGAGGTTGAGAGATACCAGCTAGATAAAGTTGGGCTCACCTCCATGCAGAGCACTGGGCTCTGAAACTCAGTCCCTCAAGAGAGGCTGGACTCTCTATGGACCGGTGGTTGGGGACCACTGTCCTGAGGTACTTCAAAGCGCACATGGGCAATGACAGTGGCACCTGGAGGGGCGTGATTGGTATGAATGGCCTCCCTGACCTGAAGCCGAGCAGTGGTTTGTTGTTGGACTTCTGTGCACATCATAGTCTGTCCATAACAAACACCATGTTCGAACACAAAGGTGTCCATCAATACACCTGGCATCAGGACACCCTAGGCAGGAGATCAATGATCGACTTTGTAGTTGTTTCAGGTGATTTCCAGCCGTGTGTTTTGGACACTCGGGTAAAGAGAGAGAGGGGCAGATCTGTCCACTGATCACTACCTGGTGGTGAGTTGGATTCGTGGCGGGGGAGGAGGCCGGAAAGACTTAGAAGACCTAAACGTACTGTAATGGTCTGCTGGGAACGTCTGGCTGACCCCTTCGTCAGGGAGGTCTTTAACAAACAAAGAAGACTCCAGCCAAAAAGAAGAGAAAACTTTCTGTCAGGAAAGCGATGGCTAAGCTGTTATCGTAAAACCTTTCAGCTAATCAATGGGTTACATCATGTGATGACAGTAGTTCCGCCCTAATGGGTCCATTCCATTTTTCTGTGGACCTACGACCAATTGGGACCCAAAAATGGCACCAGTCGGTCCTGCTTAACGGGTCCATTTTGTAATAGAAATGCTCAAGGGTCCAGTCTGCCCGGTCCAGACTGCTCAATGGAAACGAGGCATTAGGGGACCTCCAGTTCTCTTGAGTGTTCTCTCCTTTGGGCAAGGGTGGGTGGACCCTGCCTTGCCCTCTCCTGGACCTCCTGTGGGGATGGTGGGTGGTTGCCTGGAGCATTGAAGTCTCCCTTGGGGGGCCCTGACTCTTGCCTGGGGTCAGGGTGGGGGAATGCCACTCCTGGGTGGTGGTGGGCTGCTCGTCTGGGGTTGGGAGGACTCTCCTGGAGTGGATCCCCTTGTTGGGCCCCCTGCTGTAAGGTAGCAAAGGGGGAAAGGGGGGGATGCTCTTCTGACTGGGTTGGAGCTTTCAGTCTCGGTGCTCCTGTATCTTTTTGCTCTGTGGTGTTGGAGGCCCCTTTGGCAGTCCTGCTGGCCCCGGTCTGGGTGGCTGACGAAATTAACCGGTGGGGAGTTCTCCTTCATCTGCCCTTCCCTGCGGGTATCAGGGGGCCCTGGCTACTGCTGCTGCTTCTGTGGGGGTCTTGGTGTGGGGTGACCAGGCAACTCTTCCTCCTTTTACATTCCATCAACCATCTCAGCAGTACATAAACACTCACCTGAGCACAGGTGTCAGCTCTACATGTGTTGGTTTGACAAGGACAAGTTAAAACAAAAATGTGACTAAATCAGACCTTTAATCCTGCAGGATTGGATCCACTCACCTGAAAAGCTTCAGGAATAAAACAACCAAGAAGATGAGAGTCAGGAGAGCAGCAGGGATCGACCATAAAGCAGCTAAACCCACTGAACCTGAGGAAGACATGAAAACATGTCAATAAAAACTCCCAGTGATGATGATCCACTGTCAGGTAAAAATGTCATGTTGGTTCTTTGAAAGTTCTCCAGTGTCTGATCAGTCTAGTTGAGTGAGATGGTCCTGTGCTGTTTGGTCGAGTCGAGTCTCTTCTGTCTCTGTGCTGCCTTCAGGGCTCGCTGCAGCACGGCAGCTTTTGTTTCCTGTAGACGACATTATGAACTGACCTGATCCAACAGACACTTGAACAGTGGAGTTCTGCTGGCCCAGTTTGTTCTGAGCCACACAGATGTAAAGCCCTCCATCTTCTGCTGTGATGTCACTGATGGTGAACATTTGTTCTTCTGATTTAGGAGAGTCTTTGTTCTCCTGGAACCAGGTGTAGTTAGCTGCTGGGTTAGCATCACTGCTGCAGGTCAGAGTCACTGAACTGCCCTCCAGGATCTCTGTGGGGGGGTCCAGTGATACAGTTGGAGTTTGTGGAGCATCTGGAAAAGAACAAGAAAATGTTATTTTTAGGAGAAATGGATGGAAACATCTGAAGAACTGATGGGATATTTTATTTTATCAAAACAAAAATGTGTCCCCAATGTTTTGATTTCAGATGAATTAGATTGATCATTAATTAAACATGTTCATAAACATTAACATGAAAATATGTGAACCAACAGATTAAATTTCATCTCTTGTCTTTTTGACTTTTTTCTACAAAATAAAATCTTTCAAATACAAAAAACACAAAGAAAAACATCAAAATCTTAGCAGAAGTTTCCAGAAATTCTACAAAGTTGAGCTGATTGAGTTTTTAATTCTACAATCTACAATTAATTTCCTCTCTTTTAATGAATTGGTTAATAAAATCACTTTAGTAAAAATAGAATCAACAGGTTTTGTGTTTTTATTAAAGTTAAATCTTTAATTGAGAATAATAAACAGAAATCAAGTTTGTTCTGTTTCTGTAAATGTTTCATATTTATGTTTTACAGAGTGAACTCACAAACTTCAGGACTTTTTTCCTTCTTCAAATCTCTCAGAGAACAAGACATCCTGTCTGTGGAAGAAATCCAGCTTCTGTACAGAAACGTCTGACTGGTTTCAGACTGAATCTTTGATCTGGTTTCTTCTCCATTTTTGAACCAGACATAATCTCTCAAACCATGTGGATCACATGTGTTGAAACACTTGAGCTGAATGTCTGAATCTTCCTGCTGGACTGATGTGGAAACCACCAGAACCTGGAGGTCTGGAATATGATGAAAACATGGATGTTAGTGAAAGTCTGCAACTGTATCAAGGAGACATTCAGCTGAAATGTTCAGAACTTCATGAAGGAGATCAGAGGAGATCTCCAGCTCCCTGTGAGCTCAGGAAGAGTCTTCTCTTTGTTCTCTGGAAACACTTGGAGGATTTGGAACTTGGGAAGAAATCTGTGCAGGTCAGTGACAGATTTAGAAGAAATGATCTGATGGACGATCACCACTCAAACTAAACTTTCAACAAGTTACCGTCTAAAACAACAACTTTGGAGACATTTGATTCATCAGAAAGTCACAAAACATCCAAACATTTCTGTATCATTTAGTTTAGATAAATATGAATAATCTGATGAGTTTTACCTCCAACAGTTAATCTCACTCCAGGTTCTCCGATGTAACGTCCAGTTTGATGGTTTGTTATGATCATGACCTTATAAACTGCTGAGTCGCTCTCTCTCACTCCAGAGATTCTCAGATTACAGTTCTTTGTAGATCTGCTGTACTTCACTCGATCTTTGTATTCTGGATCTTCTTTCAGGTCTACAGGTTCTCCTTCAGTTCTGATGAACCAGAAGCTTTTTTCAACAGTGATGTTGACTCCATTCATCATTTCTGGATTATCATATTCACACCATATGAACACAGTTGATCCTTTAACTGCACAGATTTCTTTCCTATAGTATCTCATATTCCCGTCTGTTTGATTCTTCACAACTGAAACAGAGAAATCATCAGAAACATGTTTATGTTTATTGTGTGAAGATTTGATATACAAACATATGAGATTTACAGTTACACAAAATGTTGTTCAACATTTAACACAAGTCACTTTTCACCATTTTTTAAAGTTTTAAATCAAAACCACAAAAAAGACAAACATCAGGATGATTGACAGACTGACCAGCTCCAATAAACAAAAACAAACACTGATAAATAAAAATCTAAATATAACAAGATATTTCACTGTTTTGATGCTAGTGTGAATGCTGTAAGCTGAATGTGGCTGCTGAAGATGCTGAAATTGATAGCTACAAACACTCATCACACTTATCTAATTGCCAAATTAGCCTTAAAAAATGTCTATTCTCGCCCAAACAGCTAGCTTGCAGCTAAAATGTTAGCTAAACTCTAAAAAAGCAGAAAAAAGCTTTGCTAAAAGTTTAGTCAATATTTTAGCAACATGCACGATATTTTTGATTATTTTTGGCTAAACTATTTTCAATGATTCTCATGCAAAGTTTGTCAATTCAATGTTTTGTTGAAACAAAATGAGTTTATTTAGACAAGTTGAAATGTAATGTAATGAAAGACATTATTGTGTTAATCCGTGTGTTTGTGGGTGAATGACTGACATTAAAAAGAGTTTCTGACCTGAAAGTGAAATAGAAAAGTGCTGTAAATGTTTAACATTAACATGAAGATTTTTAAATATGAGTTTTAAAAAGTTACAAAATTTCAACAAAGGTTATTTGAAGTTGAAATGAAAGAAAAACTCAGAGATAAAATTGAACCACAAACAGCTCAAATAAAGATCTTTCCCACAGTCAGTAATGCAGAAGTAGGAGAATTCAGAGCTGCTACTCTGCTGTCCATCCATCCATCCATCCATCCATCCATCCATCCATCCATCCATCCACCATCCATCATAAAGACTGTTAGATTTTTACCTGAAAACCAGCAAAGGAAAACAACAAATCCTCTCAGAGCTGCAGTCAGACTCATAGCGTCTCCTCTCTCTGGTTCTTTTCTCCACTGAGTTCATGTGTTGCAGAAAATGCTTTTAAAGAAAGGAGTGTTGCTTTTTATTGTGTAAGTCAAGAGGGGGACTTTGCAGAAGTAACTCTTCCTCTTTCCATCATTAGCATTCATGAACAAAAAGAGGTGTAAATGAAGAAACCAAAGTGACAAAACAATGAACTTTATTTTCTTATGTAGAAAAATGACCAACAGACTGTTGCAAATAAAAACTCAATTTAGAGAGAAAGAAAAATCAGAAAGATCTAAAGGAAATCTTGATACAGTTTAGTTTTATTTTTTCATCATTTTGAAATAAAACATGAAACTGATTTTGTCAGGGATGGTGGATGAAGGACCCAAATGCAGGAAACCAGGCTTGGTGACAGGAACTTAAAACATTTAATAAAGTAACTGTTGTGGCTGCATTTTCTGTATGCGGAAGCAAAACGGTTGCACCACTTACCCCGCATGCGCGAACCATACATCACTTCCGCTCTTCGCCCACTATACGACAGAGTCATTTCCAAACAGCAAAACTCCTTGATCACAAGAATTTATGTTTTTCTCAACAACCGAGAGCTTCTCCTGACTGGATTACTGTGCGAAAACAAGCCACTGAGTTACCGTTAAAAACGAATTTGGATTACCGGATAAAATAAGTGTTTTGAAGTGGCGCTGTTTCCTCTTAGTTTAGGGAGTAAACTGCCGTCATGTAAAACTGCAGAAGAAGAAAACATTTGTAGTCCGTGGTAGTCACTGCAAGATTGTAAGGTTATTATCCTTAACGTGTCTTTTTCCTTTCGTTTATATAACAATAAGTGAATGTTTTCACTATGATAAAAATTTTAAGTGCTATATTAACATCCTACGAGGTTATTATTGTTGTTATCGTCCAAAGACCGTAAAATGCTTTAGCGGAATTGACGTATGGTTCGCGCATGCGGGATAGTGGTGCAACCGATTTGCTTCCGCATACAGAAAATGCAGCCACAACTGTAAACGACCGGAATTATGTCAACTTCCGGTAAACACCGGAAGTTGTGGAAGTTGTGTTTCGTTTCCGGGAGCTTTACATATAAACACCGGAAGTTGTGTTTCGTTTCCGGGAGCTTTACATATAAACACCGGAAGTTGTGTTTCATTTCCGGGAGCTTTACATGCGCGGTTCGTGTGGCAACTGGAGCGTCTTTTCATGTAAGTTCATTTAGTTTTCAGAGTTTTAATTTTAAAGTGTGCGTACTTTTGTGATTTGTAGAGATGTATACATTGTGTATTTTATTTCCATTAGATTGAATTTTATCTGCCGCATTTATGTGTAATTTAGTTCGGTCGGCCCCTCCCCCTCCCGAGGATAGCAGGCGGGAGCGATATAGAGGGAAACCCTGCAGTTAGCACCCTTGGTAAGCGAAGCAAGGTGTGTTATATTGTTTCATGTTGTACCTTTTGTATGCAAATGGATGATTGTTCATTATATCTCATTAATTTGTCTTATTTTGATGTAGTTTTCACGATGCAAAACAAAATAAAACTACTGCACCCGTCAGAAGCTCTCCTCTGGTCCTTGAGACCAAGGCTGCTACAGTGAAAACTAGACGCACATCCTAGAAGTTCGGGATCTTCAATCATCCTACATCCAGATGCTTCAGACAGAGAAGAAGACTTCAACTGAGAGAGACAATTTATTCTAAGAAAGGTACTGTTCTACTGCAACCACTCCGCCAACTGGACTTTAATATTCAACTTAAAAAAAAAGGTTATTTCTTATTGAATGTAGACATTTGTTGTATTTATCTCTTGAAAGTGTCAACATCCGTGGTTTGGTTTGTGTATAAATGCTAATGTTCCAAATGACTCTCGAGAAGTTAAGTTTCACTATATTATTTTAAACTGTAAGCTAAGTTAAGGACATCTAATATGGAAGAGACAGATCACAGCAACACATTTTCAACATCCACTGATGCAAAACAAGCTAGGTCTAGCTCCAGAGAGCAAAAACTAACGGAAAAGGACCAAGAAATGTTTGAACAGGAAGAGAAAGAAAAATGAAAAAACATTTATCAAGGCATATACCTCTTGGAAGGAGACGGCAAAACAAACCAGAGCCAGACATAAAACATTTTGCTCAGCTGAAGACCTGGATGTGACTCAACGGGACATCAAAACTAAGCAAGCTACAGTTGACCAAAATTATGATCCCATCCTAAGAAATCAGATGACTACCCCAGATATTGTTAAGAAAATGGATGCATGTGATGCTATAACAATGGAAATTTGTGATCTTATCAATAAACATTTAGAGAATACAAACGATGCATTCAATGACCAACTTGAAAAGGATAGAGTAAGGATGGTTTTGAATAAGGATGAGTATGGGTCAATCTTTGGAAACACGGAGACTGAGACAATTACCTCAGAGAACTGTGATTCACACTCAAGAACATCCTCAAGATCTAGCAAACGGGCAGACGCTGAAGCTGACCTCGCGGTTAAACTTGAGCAGGCAAAGGTGGTGCAACAAATGCATGAACAACAAATAAAACGAAATAGATTGAACTAAAACTCAAGAAGCACAAATGCTAGCAGAAATGAAACTTAAACTACAGGAGGAGAAAACAAAGATGGAGCTGCTACAAGCTGAAAGTGAAATTAAAGTAGCATAGACCATCCCCAAAAGGAAATCCTCAAATATGCTCTTTTGGACACACAGAGTGACTCCACCTTCATGTTAGAGGATTTAGTTTCTGAATTAAACGTAAAGACCAAGCCAATACAGTTAAAACTAAGCACAATGACAGCTGTTAACACAGTCATAGCAAGTAAAACTGCGTGCAATTTACAAGTTCGAGTATTCAATTCTAAAACACACGTTCAGCTTCACCAAGCCTATACTTCAGGAGCAAAATTGATTCTGTGCGATTGAGTATCTTAAATGATCAGAAAAGCCTTTTTTATTGTAAACGATGGCTTGATCAGTTTTGACCTGGTTGAAGCTGCAACACTTGGTCGAATTTTCTCCCAAGTTAATCCAACAACCTGTTTTTTAGATCCTATCCCCACAACACTTTTTAAGCCATTTTAAGGATCTTTTGAGAGTGAGATTTTAAATATTATAAATTGCTCTCTTCAGACAGGCGTTTTTCCTACTGCCTTTAAAACTGTAGTGGTGAAACCGTTACTCAAGAAAACAAATCTAGATCCTACAGTTTTTAATAACTACAGACCAGTGTCCAGCTTGCCATTCTTAAGCAAGATTTTAGAAAAACTTGTTTTTATTCAGCTAAATGAGTTTCTCTCACAAAACAACATCTTTGAGGTAAACAGCCCTGTTAAAGATTGTTAATGATGTTCGATGTGCCTTGGATTCAGGTCAGATCTCAGTGTTAATTCTCCTAGATCTAAGTGCTGCCTTTGATACTGTTGATCACCTGATTTTGTTAAACAGACTAAAAAACATAGGCCTTTCAGGGACTTTTCTCCAGTGGTTCACCTCCTACCTCATCGAGAGAAACTTTATGGTAAGCATGGACTCATATTTTTCTGGGGTTCACAAAATTAAATATGGTGTGCCACAAGGTTCTGTCCTTGGCCCCTTACTTTTTAACATCTACGTGCTTCCTCTGGGGAATGTCATCAGGAGGCACAACATCAGCTTTCACAGCTATGCTGATGACATCCAGCTGTACATAGCTATGTCTCCTGATGACACAAGGCCAATAGAAGCACTTTTGAACTGCATTTTAAATATAAAATCATGGATGGCAAATAATTTTTTGCAGCTGAACCAGGAAAAAAACTGAAATTTTAGTTATCGGTCCTGAAGCCAAGAGAGAGAAACAATGTTTGAAACTTAAAGAACTTTCTTTAAGTTGTTCAGAAACGGTCAAAAACTTGGCGTTATTTTTGACTCAAAGCTAACTTTCATCCCTCACATTAAACATGTGGTCAAAACGGGTTTTTATCATCTGAGAAACTTGGCTAGACTCCGCCTACTTCTCTCTCTTGCTAATATGGAGATGCTGATGCATGCTTTTATAACAAGTAGAATCAAATACTGTAACGCTCTGCTTACTGGTCTTCCAAAAACGAACATTAAGAACCTTCAGGTTCTCACCAGGACCAGGAGGCGGGCCCACATCACCCCGATTTTAAAATCCCTGCATTGGCTCCCCATAACCTTCAAGAGTGATTTTAAGATACTTTTAATGGTTTGTAAATGTCTTAATGGTCTTGCGCCTTCTTATTTGTCTGATCTTTTAGTCATTTATGAACCCTTGCGGACCCTGAGATCCTCTGGCTCTGGTCTACTGGTCATTCCTACAGTGAAAACCAAAACTTATGGAGAGGCATCTTTTCAGTATTATGGACCTCGTTTATGGAATGATCTGCCAGAGGACCTGAGAGCCGCAGAGAGCATACATGCTTTTAAGAAAAGGCTCAAGAAGCATCTTTTTATTAATCTTATTTTATTGTTAATTCCTTTATGACCTTTACTTTTTATTCTCATTTTACAATTGTATTCATTTGTAAATTTTATATGTGCTTCCTCAATTGGGACCTCTCTCTCTCTGGGTCAGCTGCGGTTCAGCCGTTGCGGCTCTGGATGGGGACCTGCATCACCGCCTAGTTGTGGTGAGGCGGGACCCCGCCTGTGATGCTGCATTTGGCTTTACAGCTGTTCATTGAGAGGGAGGTCCCAACTATTAGTTTCGCACAATCAATTTACGTGCTCAGCCAATTTTTCTATTTTCCTGTTGTATTATTTCTATCAGTTAGGGAGTGGGCGGTGAGAAAGGATGGGGGTATTGTAAGGAGAGAAAGATTGATTGATTGATTGATTGATAAATCTTGTGATAAATTCAAATTCTCTTCATGGAGAAAAAGATGAGGCAAAAGTCAGGAAATTCCACAATTTGATCTTGTTATAAATTTACTCTTTTCAGGATCATCAAACACACAAAACATAATATTTCAGAAAGATTTATAAACACATCTAACAATCACGGCAAACTGGATGAATCTCCACCTTCACTGATAAAACCTAAAGTATTAAACCTCATTATCACACAAAAAATAAAAAATTAAAAACAACTCACAGATTCACACCTGTTGATACAAACAGAAATAACTTTATTTACACAACACAGAGAATTCAAATCAGTTTTATTTGTTGTATCCATTCAGATCTGGGAACTATGAGAAGTTCACTCAGATTTCAACTTTGAGGTTGTGACGTGTCATCAAAATTCATATAATTTTTCAAAGATCAGATCAGGACCAACAGCAGAACTGACTCCACTTTGGTCTGTTGGTGCTTTTTTCTTGTTTATGTAACCCGTGGTTATTTTAGGACCTAACCCATTGTTGTTTTGGAGCCAGAATAACTAATAGTTATCTCTAAAGGCAGAATGTTCGCTAAAAGCTGTATTTTTGAATGGTCCTTAAATGCACCACAGCCCTGCAGGTAGCCCCGTAGAAACGGAGGAAAAAGAGTTGTCGCACATTTTCTGTCAGAATCCAAGCAGACAACCTGTGTAGACCAGCTCGATTCTGGAGGAGAATTTTATTGAACAACTCAAGAGTTTTTCTATGAACGTTTTGTTTTTTATGAACATCCTGGTGAGTTGTGAGTTTTAATCTCCAATTAAACTGTGAGCACGTGCTGTAGGAAAAACAGACATTACAGATTATGTAAATGAGTGAATATTGTTGTTAATAAAAACCATTAGGATTTGTTTTTGGAAGGAAGAATTGATTACCTTGTACTATTAGCTAGCATAGCTACATTTTTTTTAGCTTGCTACGTTGCATAAGATAGCAGACCTGCACGTGAGATGAAGCAGATTTTATTTTGTTATTTTTATTGGTAATTGACGTTGTTGCACTTTCGTGAATGTAATCTGTTGTTGAAGAAACTAATTTTTTATTTTGTAAGTACAGTCAGAACTTATTTGTAAGTAAACATTTATTTAGCTATTTATTTAGCAAATTCAGTAATTGTCCTGCACACTTGTACTGGTTTTTTCTCATGTTGGACTCTCCTTGAAGATCCAAAGTGCACCATCGAGGGGAGGGATTCTGCAAGGCTGAATTTCTGGATATCTGGACATCGTGGATCTGAAGGTTTTTAACCAGGAGCGCGGTAACGCGGATTGAATTCAGTTTTGAGGATTCCCTTTCTTATTTTTCCTATTTTTTATCTTGAGATCTCAGAGAAATATTTTTCATTTTTTTGGTCAGGCCTGAATGAAAAGAAAAAAAACAAACTGATAAATGATGCATCAAACTTAAAAACAGAGAGAATTTGTATATTTTTGTTAAAATAAATGTGTATTATGTGAATGTGAGTTGGTGTTCTTATATAAGTTGGAGGTTTGTTTTTTTTTTTTTACAGCCAATCTCCTACAAACCTAAAATATTAGAAACCCTGAACGTAGCATTTGTAGATTAAGACACCTCTGTTTATCCAGGCTATAAAGGGTTACATTTAAATGAAATGTTTTTGTTCTGTAACAAGCTTTCCTGTGTTCTTCACTTGACACATTCTGTCATGAATCAGTCTGTTTTCCCCTCAGACCACCAGAGGGAGCCATTGCCTGAGTTCTAAATCTCTCCTGAACCTCATCTTCACTCCATTTCCCATAAGCCTCTTTGTTACACATTCATTTAGTCTTTTTCTCATTTTTATGACTTTTTCTGTTTTTTGACATTCAGGTTTTTGATTCTTTGATGAAAAAGATCAAAGTAAATGTGTTCCTACAGAACTGCTATCAGTGGATACAAAAATACTTTTTCATGTTGAGTGAATACTTTCTGCTGATAAAACATTGCTGTAAATAAATGAATATTTGTTGGATTAAAGCTGCAGATTAACATACAGATGCTACTGGATTCTAAAGGAGAGAATAACTTTGTTTTCATACAGCAGATCACTCAGTCAGCTGGATTCCTGGATGATCCGACCAGACTGTACACCACGTCTTCTTTGTCTTCATGACCGTCCCGTCTTCTCTTTGCTTTGACTGGATCCATGTTGGAGTAGAGAGGATCCTCCTGCCTCTTGGTGAACGTCACACTGGTGAACTAAAATTCAGTCTCATCCTCTGCTGGATGTCTGGATGTTGGACCGTCACCTTCAAGTTTCTGAAGATCAAATGAAAATATGAATCGTTATTAGTTAAAAATAGAATTTTGATCAAAAACTGTGACAGAACTTCATTTAAAAATAATCACAGAATGAAAGATCAGAGAGGATTACGAATGGAGAAAAAGAAACCTGATCATCTTCATCTTGACTCCTGATCACTGAGGGTTCTTCTGAGGATCTCCTTCTATACAGAGAAAATGATCAAATCAAACAGAATGTGACTAAATCAGACCTTTAATCCTGCAGGATTTGATCCACTCACCTGAAGATCTTCAGGAATAAAACAACCCAGAAGATGAGAGTCAGGAGAGCAGAAATGATCAAGCGGATGACGAGCATCAACACTGAACCTGAGGAAGACATGAAAACATGTCAATAAAAACTCCCAGTGATGATGATCCACTGTCAGGTAAAAATGTCATGTTGGTTCTTTGAAAGTTCTCCAGTGTCTGATCAGTCTGTGGTGATCTTTAAGATGGTCCTGTTGGAGGTCTCTTCTGTCTCTGTGCTGCCTTCAGGGCTCGCTGCAGCACGGCAGCTTTTGTTTCCTGTAGACGACATTATGAACTGACCTGATCCAACAGACACTTGAACAGTGGAGTTCTGCTGGCCCAGTTTGTTCTGAGCCACACAGATGTAAAGCCCTCCATCTTCTGCTGTGATGTCACTGATGGTGAACATTTGTTCTTCTGATTTAGGAGAGTCTTTGTTCTCCTTGAACCAGGTGTAGTTAGCTGCTGGGTTAGCATCACAGCTGCAGGTCAGAGTCACTGAACTGCCCTCCAGGATCTCAGGAGGATCCACAGAGACAGAGATGTTCTTTGGAGAATCTGGAGACAAAAGAGGAAAGTTGGAAGATTCACAAACAGAAACTGAACTTATTACCATCAAAATTCTACTTTCTGAGGTTTTAAACAAAAACGAGCGGTTGGAAACGTGCTGATGTAAGATCCATGCAAACAGCTCTCTTCAGGAAGATTCTGCTCTGACAGCTCCGCCTCCAGACTAACACCCCCCACCCCCCAAACCCCCGGTCCAGCAAAGAAGCTGTGTGTTTGTGAACCAGTCTAGCCATGCCTACTAAAGGCAGATATATTGTATGTACATCCATCTTTGAAGAAGTTTGGATTATTTTCGTAGGAGAAATACAGACACATTGTTTTCTCTGGCAGGCGGAGCTTCAGGTATCGAGTCGTTTTACTTCCAGGTAGGAAAAAACTAACGAAAATTAACGAATATTTGATAATTTGTTTTTTAGTTTTCCAGAGGTAATATATAAGCATATATGTCAGAGGATGCTGCTGTAGGGGTTGATTGAGAACACCTGTGGGAAGGCGTGGCTACTGCAACGAGAGGGTTTTTATTTGCGACCAAAGGCCTTCACAGTAGTGGAGAAGAAGGGAAGAAAAAGGGGGTGGAAGGGGACGGAGAGTCGGAGCGGAGGTGCTCAGACGCCGCAAGGCGGAGGACGAGAGGGCCGCCTCCCGGTGCTACGCATGGAGGACGAGAGGGCCGCCTCCCGGGGTGCGACGCACGGAGGACGAGAGGGCCGCCTCCCGGGGTGCTACGCACGGAGGACGAGAGGGCCGCCTCCCGGGGTGCTACGCACGGAGGACGAGAGGGCCGCCTCCCGGGGTGCGACGCACGGAGGACGAGAGGGCCGCCTCCCGGTGCTACGCACGGAAGACGAGAGGGCCGCCTCCCGGGGTGCGACGCACGGAGGACGAGAGGGCCGCCTCCCGGTGCTACGCACGGAGGACGAGAGGGCCGCCTCCCGGTGCTACGCACGGAGGACGAGAGGGCCGCCTCCCGGGGTGCGACGCACGGAAGACGGAAGGGGCCGACGCCCTGCTCAGAGGGATCACCTGCCGACGCTGCATATTCGGAACAGCTCCACCTGCTCGCTCCTGGTTCTCTTAGGCATGGGAGGACTTCGGCGTCACCTCCCAAGAGCTAAGTTGACCCCACCAGCTGATTAGTTTGTTTTGAACTGTGCTTTCTTTAAAGAGTTTGATTTTGTTTTTCTTTGGGGTTTGTTATATGTACTTTTCTTTGTTTTGCATGCTTGAGTAGTTTAGATGTTTTTCTTTGCTGGTGGGGTAGCAAGGTGGAGAGAGAGAACCTTGTGACCCAGAAGAGTGGAGTGAACTTCGTGATTCCGCCCAAAAAGAAAAAATAACTCTTTTCTCCTTTCTCTTAGTTTGGCGGTTTTATGGACTGGAGCTTACGCCTATTTTATCGTTGTAGCTTTTTATACTTTTTTTAACACTTTTTAGCTTTTATGGACATTTATGTTTTATTAAATCAAGTCTTTGAAACGTGTCTCTGGCTTGCTGCATTATTGGGTGCCCAGACGTCTCCCCAGCGGATCTCCAAAGTGACCCCCTCCCTTACACCTACGTGACATATACATGGATATAGTTCACTCTGAAAGGCTTAAGAAACTCATGGTATGGCCACTTTAAAAAAAGACAAAAAAATAACTTTATTCAAATGTTCATTTACATTCTGTCCTAAAAAGTATCTAGTAAAACAAAAACATTTAAAAAGAAACATCACTTTGCTATTAGACAGTGTTAAATCATAATAAAAAGGAAAAAAACTCACATTTCACCTCCAGTTTAAAGTCTGATCTTTTCAAACCCAGCTGGTTCTCAACTTGACAGAAATAATCTCCAGAATCTGTGGACTGGATGGAACTGAAGACAAACTGTGAACCTCCAGAGATCATTTTTACACCTGAATTTGTCTCCTTGAACCAGGTGTAGTTAGCTGCTGGGTTAGCATCACTGCTGCAGGTCAGAGTCACTGAACTGCCCTCCAGGATCTCTGTGGGGGGGTCCAGTGATACAGTTGGAGTTTGTGGAGCATCTGGAAAAGAACAAGAAAATGTTATTTTTAGGAGAAATGGACGGAAACACCTGAAGAACTGATGGGATATTTTATTTTATGATGACAAGAATGTGTCCCCAATGTTTTGATTTCAGATTAATTAGATTGATCATTAATTAAACGTGTTCATAAACATTTACATGAAAATATGTGAACCAACAGATTAAATTTCATCTCTTCTTCTTTTAGCATTTTTCTACAAAATAAAATCTTTCAAATACAAAAAAAAAGAAAAACATCAAAATCTTATCAGAAGTTTCAAGAAAATCTACAAAGTTGAGCTGATTGAGTTTTTATTTCTACAAATTACAGTTAATTTCCTCTCTTTTAATGAATTGTTTAATAAAATCACTTTAGTGAAAAAAGAATCACATATTTTCGTGTGTTTTATATTAAATTAAATAATTCATTGAGAATAATAAACAGAAATCAAGTTTTCTATTTTCTGTAAATGTTTCATATTTATGTTTTACAGAGTGAACTCACAAACTTCAGGACTTTTTTCCATCTTAAAATCTCTCAGAACAAGAATCCTGTCTGTGGAAGAAATCCAGCTTCTGTACAGAAACGCTGACTGGTTTCAGAATGAATTCATGATTCCGTTTTTGAACCAGACATAATCTTCCAAACCATCTGGATCACAGTGTTGAAACACTTGAGCTGAACGTCTGAATCTTGCTGGACTGATGTGGAAACCACCAGAACCTGGAGTCTGAAGAATGATATGAAAAACATGGATGTTAGTGAAAGTCTGCAACAGCATCAAGGAGACATTCAGCTGAAATGTTCAGAACTTCATGAAGGAGATCAGAGGAGATCTCCAGCTCCCTGTGAGCTCAGGAAGAGTCTTCTCTTTTTCTCTGGAAACACTTGGAGGATTTGGAACTTGGAAGAAATCTGCAGGTCAGTGACAGATTTAGAAGAAATGATCTGATGGACGATCACCACTCAAACTAAACTTCAACAAGTTACCGTCTAAAACAACAACTTGGAGACATTTGATTCATCAGAAAGTCACCCAAACATCCAAACATTTAATGTTACATTAGTTAGATAAATATTAATAATCTGATGAGTTTTTACCCTCCACAGTTAATCTCACTCAGGTTCTCCGATGTAATGTCCAGTTTGATGGTTTGTTATGAACATGAACTTATAAACTGCTGAGTCGCTCTCTCTCACTCCATAGATTCTCAGAAAATAGTAGTTTGTAGATCTGCTGTACTTCACTCTATCTTTGTATTCTGGATCTTCTTTCAGATCTACAGGTTCTCCTTGAGTTCTGATGAACCAGAAGCTTTTTCCAACAGTGATGCTGACTCCATTTATCATTTCTGGATATTTATATGACCAAGATATGGATATAGTTGATCCTTTAACTGCACAGATTTCAGTCTCATAATAGTAGATCACTTGATTCTTCACAACTGAAACAGAGAAATCATCAGAAACATGTTTAAGTTTTAAATTAAAATAAAAAAAATAGAGAAACATGAAGATGATTGACAGACTGACCAGCTCCAATAAACAAAAACAAAAAAATACTTCTTTGGTTCTTGTGTAAAGTTCCAGTCAATTGAAGGTTTTATTAAACACAAGCTAAAAATGAGTTTATTCAGACAAACTGATTTAAATGTGTCAGAAGGTTGCCCTCTGTCTCCCCCTCTGGCCCCCTCCGCGCACTGTCTCCTGAGTATTAGCAACTTCCTGTTCTCTTCTCACTGCATTTCCCATCAGCCCCTGCAGCTCCTCCCAGAAGCCCCTCAGCTGCTTCTCATCTGCAATCAGACTCGTCAGCTTAAAACCAGAGCATCAAGCCAAACTCAGTGCGAAGTATTATCCTCCCGCCGATCCTGTATCTTTGAATCCTGCCCTTACTGTTGCCAACTTACTTTTGAACTCCTCTCTCTCCTGTCAGCCGCCTGCCTCAACTCCTGCCTGCCCTTGACCTCCGCCTGCCTCTCCTCTGACAAAGCCAAGCCGTGCCTGACCGCTGCCTGTCTGACCTGCTTTCGCCCCTCAACTCTTTATTAAAGCGCTGCATATGGATCCAACTGCCTCTGACTCCATGTTACAGAAATACTTCGCCAGAACGTGGATCAGCAGCTGGCGTTCCTTGCCCTTCTGACCCAGCAACCTTCGCCGCTATGCTGCTCGAGCATGGACACCAACTCCAGCGGCTAACTGCAGCCACCGAGGCCATAATGACTCATCTGCAAGCCGGCCAGAATGCCAGTGTCACTCCACCAGGGCTGGTCCCAAACGTCGCAGCTCCATGTCCTCCTGCAGACTTGGCACCTCCGAATCAGGCTAATGGTGCTATGGGTGGTCCCAGGCTTTCACTCCCAGACAAATTCAACGGGAGGCCCGAACTGTGTCGTGGATTCCTGATGCAATGTGACTTATATCTGCGGCAGCAGCCCCACCTCTACTCCACTGAAGAAGCTAAAGTCCTTCCTGTCCTCACTTCTCACTGGGGATGCCCTTGAGTGGATGTCAGCCATGTGGGCAGGCGGAGCGATCCCGTTTGTCTCTTATGCCGCATTCACCCAGCAACTTCGTGAGGTCTTCCACCATTCTGCTGATGGTAAAGACCCTGGTGACCACCTTATGGAACTAACCCAGGGAAGAGACACTGTCGCATCATATTCTTTAAAGTTTCGAACTCTGGCGGCCCAGACGGATTGTACTCCGGACACTCTGAAGAGGCTTTTTCGGCGTGGACTCTCAGGTGACATGCAGAGGGAGCTGGCCTGTCGTGATGAAGGTCTGGGCCTGGAGGCTTTCATCCAGCTAGCCATTCGAGTGGACAATCTGATGCGGTCTCGGCGCCCACGTCTCTCTGCTCCTCGTTCCTTTTCACCTCACCTGCCACCACTCCGGTCCTCCCAAACATCTGATCCTGAGCCCATGCACCTGGGTTTGACACAACTGACCCCTGCTGAACGTGAGAGGCGGCGGCGTGAGAACTTATGTCTTTATTGTGGTCAACCGGGACACCTCCGAGCCACCTGTCCCACCCGACCTCCACGTCGCTTCTTGGTAAGCGATCCACCAATGACTTTTGAAGTTCCTGTGATCCTGTATGTACATAATAACCCTGTACAAACACGGGCTATGTTAGATTCTGGTGCTGCTGGCAATTTTGTTGATCTAACCTTTGCACGCACTCACAAACTGCCTCTTCTGACCTGTAATGCACAAGTAGCAGTCTCAGCCCTTGATGGCCGACCTCTGGGTTCTGGACAGATCCAATTCATAACGCAGGATGTCAGACTCATCACGTGTCCTGACCACCATGAAACTATCAGGTTTTTTACCATTGACTCTCCTCGCTGCCCAGTCATATTGGGTCTTCCCTGGCTAGAGAGGCATAATCCTGCTATTAACTGGTCAGCTTGGTGTCTCTCTTTCCCCTCCACTTTCTGTGTCTACCAGTGTCTCCAGACTGATAGGAGAGGGGGTTGTGGTTCAGGCACCCCATTGCAGACATGCGTGGCCTCCACATCTCTGGAGGAGGCAGCCCCAGTGGATGAAGTTGGAATCGTGCCGGCACAATACCAGGACCTGCGAGAGGCCTTCAGCACGCAGAAAGCCACCCAGCTACCACCACACAGATCATATGACTGCGCCATCGACCTCCTGCCTGGTGCCACTCCCACCAGAGGTAGAGTTTTTCCCTTGTCAAAACCAGAAACCGAGGCGATGCAGGCATACATCAAGGAGGAACTGGCCAAGGGTTTTATCCGACCCTCCACGTCTCCGGTGTCAGCTGGTTTCTTCTTCGTAAAGAAGAAAGATGGTGGTCTCAGGCCCTGCATAGACTTCCGCAGCCTTAATGAGGTCACTGTGAAATACAGATACCCCCTGCCACTAGTTCCTGCAGCTCTGGAACAATTACGCACCGCACGGTTTTTTACCAAGTTGGACCTGCGCAAAGCGTATAACCTCATCCGGATCCGTGAAGGAGATGAATGGAAGACCGCCTTTTCCACAACCACAGGACACTACGAATACCTCGTCATGCCCTTCGGCCTCTGTAATGCTCCTTCTGTCTTCCAGGCCTATGTCAACGACGTCTTCCGGGACCTGCTCCACGGGTTTGTCATCGTTTATATGGACGACATCCTGATTTACTCGGACACCTTTGAAGAACATGTGGTCCATGTTCGCCAGGTTCTCCAACGCCTCATTGACCATCGTTTGTATGCTAAACTGGAGAAATGTGAGTTCCACCAGACTTGTGTCTCCTTCTTGGGCTACATCATCAGTGCACAGGGGGTGGCCATGGATCAGAGAAAAGTGGAAGCCGTGCTTCACTGGCCACAACCTTCAACTGTTCGAGAGCTCCAACGGTTTATGGGTTTTGCCAATTTCTACAGGAGGTTCATTCGAGGCTTTAGCACTGTTGCAGCACCACTCACGTCACTACTCAAGGGTAGTCCGCGACAGTTGCATTGGACGTCCGAAGCCACCCAAGCCTTTGACGGACTCAAGGTACGCTTCTCCCAGGCACCCATTCTCCATCACCCAGATCCCATGTCTCAGTTCATTGTGGAGGTAGATGCCTCCAGCACCGGTATTGGGGCTGTGCTGTTTTAGCGCCACGGCCAACCTGCCAAGACACATCTCTGTGCTTTCTACTTCATGAAGCTTAACGCTGCTGAACGCAACTATGCTGTGGGAGACCGGGAGCTGTTGGCCATGAGGGCGGCTTTCGGTGAGTGGAGACATTGGTTGGAGGGATCTGCAGTGCCATTCATTGTGTTAACTGATCACCGTAATCTAGAGCATATCCGCACTGCCAAGCGGCTTAATCCTCTCCAGGCCCGCTGGTCTCTGTTCTTCTCCCGTTTCCAATTCCAGATCACCTACCGTCCGGGGTCAAAGAATGGCGAGGCGGATGCTCTCTCCCGGCTCTATGAGCCTTTCCCGGAGACTCAAAAAGTTCCAGAGACCATCATATCACTCTCGTCCTGGCTCCGGTCCAATGGGACATCATGACAGAGCTCACCGAGCTAAACGCACAGCATCCACCTCCTCCGTCATGTCCTGCGGACCGAACGTACGTCCCTCCGTCCCATCGTCCTCAAGTACTCCACCTAGTCCACAACACGCCTGCAGCAGGTCACTCGGGTATCACCACCACACAAACTCTTGTGACAAACCTGTTCTGGTGGCCTACCTTGCAGGCGGACGTGGCCCAGTTCGTCACCCAGTGCTCCACCTGCCAAAGGACCAAGGTGCCACGTCAACGCCCGGCAGGCCTCCTACAGCCACTGCCTATACCCCGTCGACCCTGGTCTCATATAGCAGTGGATTTTGTAACAGACTTGCCTCGATCACAGAACCACACTACCATTTTAACTGTGATTGACCGGTTCTCCAAGGCCTGTCGGTTGATTCCTCTACCCAAACTCCCATCAGCCATGGAGACAGCGGAGTGCCTCCTACATCATGTGTTCTGATACTAGAGGGGTTCCGGTTCCGGTTCATCACGAGCAGACGTGTGCCTCCAGCTCTCCGTAACTTTCGGGCTTTTCAAGTCTTTTAAAGTCGTCTGCAAGCGACTTTGATCACCGGGCTGCTGCAACACAGCTACCACAACGAGGAGAGCTGATCATGGCACCGAAGAAAAATTTTGAAGCCGATCTGGCTGAGCTGAAGACCGCAATGGCTAACATCCAAGCCCAGCTAGCTCCTGCTTTGCTACAGGAAGCTAGGCTAACAGCTGTGCTCCAGCTGGAGGCTAAGCTAACGCCGCTGCTGCATCTTGTGGAAGAATTCCGCCAAGAAAAGGCACGCAACGAACAACGGGACAATCGCCAAGATCTGATGGAAAGAAGGATGCATGACTTGGACCAACAGGCACGGATGAATAATGTGATTCTCACGGGACTCCAACTACAGCCCAGGGCGCGGCCTGGTGCTACCGGCGCTAGCATGGATGCAAACAGAGCTACTGATGCGACCGTGGAGGATCAAGTTCAAATGTTTTTAATGTCTAAAGGAATCTCCTTGGACCTGGACACGGTCGAAGTCTGCCATCCGCTTCCCCGGAGAAAGACCACGGATAAACCAGCGATCCTGATCAGGTTCGTGAATCGAAAGCATAAGACTGCTCTGATGAAACAACGTAAACAACTTAAGGATACTAAAGTGTACCTTAACGAGCATTTATGCAAATATAACGCTGATCTGGCAAAGCACGCAAGGATCTTACGATCCAAACGACAGATCCAGTCAACTTGGATTATGAACGCCAGGATTTTTATCAAACCACTCGGACCACCGGACCTGACGAAGCCTCTGGAAATAAGATCCATGAAAGACTTTGAGAACTGTGGGATTACGCATGTTTGAACCTCGAATTCAAGTAAAATGTGAATTGTGGACTCATGAAACCGTCGGAACCGTTGAATACGAACTCTGACCCGATTCTGAAGAACTCGAGCACAATTCCCTTGAAATGAGACCTTCACAGTCTCTCAGTCAAAACAACGAAGATGGTTTACGTGGCTTAAACCTGTTCCTAAACAAAGATGTAGCTCTGGTCTGAATACAATCTGCTCAAACTGTCTTTTAATGAGAATATTTTGAAGTTTTCCATTAATAAATCATGATTTTTTACTTAGCACTTTTTCATAATAATAATCGTTCTTTGATAAATGCAATCTGCTCAAATTGTCTTTTTTAATATAAGAATATTTTGATATATTTTCCTGCAGTAACAAATGAAGTTGATTACTACTGATATTTTTTGAATCTTTAATGAGAATATTTAGATTACTGTTGATGAATATTATAAATGATTTGTCTATGGATGTTTTTGAAATTCTATTACATCACTGATATTATTGATCTTTTATAACCTGAAACTATATTGATATTTGATTTTAAGTCCTGAACCGGATATTGATTATTCATGTAGAGAAAATGGTATGGTCGAGTCGGGGTGGGATTATATAAGTTCGCTTCCTTCCACCCCCTTTCAAGCGATCTATTTGTGATTTATTATGTGATGTTATTCCATGTATTATAACCTGATTGCTTGAAATAAACCATTTCATTCATTCATTCACTATGGCCTGCCTGAGGACATTGTGTCAGACCGGGGTCCCCGGTTCACCTCCAGTGTATGGCGGGCCATGTGTGATGGACTGGGAATCAATATTAGTCTTACATCAGGCTACCACCCGCAGTCCAACGGTCAAGCAGAACGCCTCAACCAAGAGATCATCAGATTCCTACGGACCTACTGTCATCAGAGGCAGGAGGATTGGAGCCGGTTCCTGGTCTGGGCAGAGTATGCCCAGAATTCTCTGAAGAAGGCAACCACCGGGCTCTCACCCTTCCAGTGTGTTCTAGGCTTTCAGCCTCCATTCTTCCCCTGGGTAGGGGGTTCCTCAGAACTGCCAGCTGTTGACGACTGGTTTCACCGCTGTGAAGAAACATGGGAGACTGCACATGTCCAGCTACAACACGCTGTCCGTCGTACGCAAGAACAAGCTGACCGGCACCGCAGAGCAGCACCCGACCTGTCTCCTGGCCAGTGGGTCTGGCTGTCAACAAGAGATCTGCGTCTCCGACTGCCCTGCCGGAAGCTGAGTCCCCGATACGTGGGACCCTTCCAGATCGACCGACAGGTGAACCCCGTATCTTTCCGCCTCCGGTTGCCTCCTGAATATCGTATCTCCCCCACCTTCCATGTGTCTTTGTTAAAGCCGGACAATGGACCTGATGACTCTGAACCGGCGACAGGTGACACAGCCGGTCCCGGCTCCCCATTGCTCGTCGATGGAGAGGAGATATACCGAGTCAAAGAGGTCCTGAGTTCTCGGCGTCGACGAGGGCAACTGCAGTATCTCCTGGATTGGGAGGGTTTCGGCCCCGAGGAGCGTTCATGGGTGAACCATGAGGATGTCCTCGACCCCTCTCTCCTCACTGACTTCCATCGACGACATCCTTCAGCTCCTGCACCGCGACCCCGTGGTCGACCCCGTCGCCGGCAATCTTCGAGCGTCCGGAGTCGCTCTTCGGGGGGGGGGCTCTGTCAGAAGGTTGCCCTCTGTCTCCCCCTCTGGCCCCCTCCGCGCACTGTCTCCTGAGTATTAGCAACTTCCTGTTCTCTTCTCACTGCATTTCCCATCAGCCCCTGCAGCTCCTCCCAGAAGCCCCTCAGCTGCTTCTCATCTGCAATCAGACTCGTCAGCTTAAAACCAGAGCACCAAGCCAAACTCAGTGCGAAGTATTATCCTCCCTGCTATCCTGTATCTTTGAATCCTGCCCTTACTGTTGCCAACTTACTTTTGAACTCCTCTCTCTCCTGTCAGCCGCCTGCCTCGACTCCTGCCTGCCCTTGACCTCCGCCTGCCTCTCCTCTGACAAAGCCAAGCCGTGCCTCGACTCCTGCCTGCCCTTGACCTCCGCCTGCCTCTCCTCTGACAAAGCCAAGCCGTGCCTGACCGCTGCCTGTCTGACCTGCTTTCGCCCCTCAACTCTTTATTAAAGTGCTGCATATGGATCCAACTGCCTCTGACTCCATGTTACAAAATGTAATGTAATAGAAGACATTAATGTGTTTAATCTGTGTGTTTGTGGGTGAATGACTGAGAATAAAAAGATTTTAGGGCCTGAAAGAGAAGTAGAAAAGTACAATAATCTGAATATTTCTTAGTTTTTCCTTCAAATTGAAGTAATAAATGAATCAAACTGGATGAACTGGTTTGTGATGCTTTCTGATCTCTGGGCAGAATGGAGAAGGAGCTAACCTCCACTGAGAGACTTTCTTCTCTGTTTTCTCACTTCTTCTGCATGTTCACACTGATGCTACACTGGTGTTAACAAACACGTTTCATCTTTTACTCTGCAGAAGAGGCGGAACCGGCGGGATTGACATGAGGTCAGAAAAAGACAGATCATGTGACTGCAGAAATCTTCATCGCTGCAAACTTGATCAACTTTACACAAAGAGAATCTGATCAACCAGAGAAAAACAAGAAAACAGCTGATTATTGAAGATGTTTTAGTCTCAGAGTCATAATGACCAACTTTAAGTTGAATTCACTTTGGTTTTTAGTGGAAATAATTGATAATTTTCTCATATTTTGATTACTCATATTTTGATTAAGTTCATACAAAATTTGACTCAAGATTCTACACAAAAGTCAAACATCGACAGAAGATTTATTAGTTACAGTTTTAATCAAACATAATTGAACGTGTATTTATGTAATCAATAAATGACCAACAGATTACGACAAAGAGTTTTGAGTTTAATCCTCGTACTGAGAATCCATCCATCCATCCATCCATCATAAAGACTGTTAGATTTTTACCTGAAAACCAGCAAAGGAAAACAACAAATCCTCTCAGAGCTGCAGTCAGACTCATAGCGTCTCCTCTCTCTGGTTCTTTTCTCCACTGAGTTCATGTGTTGCAGAAAATACTTTAAAGGAAAAGAGTGTAGCTTTTGATGACACCTTCTTCTGTAATCGGAAATGAGTTCATCTTCTAAGAAAAACTTCTTCCTCTGTCTGTCAGAAGTGTTTATGACCGGAAACAGAGGCGTAAAAGAAGAAAACCAAGTGACAAAATAAAATAAATTTAAAATTTCTTGAGAAAAATAATGACCAACATACTGTTGAAAATGAAAATTTATTTGGAGAAAAAGAGGAATCAGAAATAGATCTAAAGAAAATCTGGTTTTAGTTTAGAAATATTTTAAAGTAATTAATTTATTTTAAATTATTTTTAAGGAAAATGAAGTTTAAATATGAAGTTGATTTCGCTAATAGTTAAAAGAATCTTAATTCTACTGTGATAAACTTTCACCTCCAAAGAAAGTGAGAATTAAACAGTGATGCATGCTGGGAAAAAGTTGAAACTGAAAACTCTCACGATAAATGTGCATGTGACATGCACAGACATGAGTTATTTTGTGAAATTCACGAGAAATAAAAATATTTCATCTGGAGTTTAAGTTCAAACTGATTTTCTGGGATTTTAGGGGCAATTTTTAGCAAAGCTGCATATTTTATTACACATTTATGTCAAAATGTCCGTTTATTGTCACGACCAGATACTTAGATCTCACTGACAGACAAAGCTAAATATAAAAGTCACTTTTGCAGCTACAAAAACATCATTAAAGTGTGAGGAGAGAATGTGACCTCAGTGAGTGAAACTTCTGTTAATAGATGTGTGAACGTTTGAAGTGGAGAGAAAACTGATGCACTCAATAGAAACTCATCTGTGCTCTAATGTTGCATTAAAATAGTAATGTTAAAGGTTCATCTAACTACTTTAAATCTTTTAAAGTTTTTTTTTAACTTAAAAAAGTTCATAATGAATTGTTTTAATCAAGTAAATATAAATAAAATTTTACAAGGAAACCTAAATAAAAAATGTGAAATTTATGAGATTGTAAATGTTAGCTTGTTTTTTCACAATAATTAACATTTCCTCCTTTGCTGTGTTTCTGAGGCCTCTTGCCTTTGTTGTTCTAATAAATGGATGTAAGGTAGCTTTTAAATGATTAAAATTAGCTGTTCTTTGAACTATTTATATATATTTTCTCACCAGGACGTCCAGACATGCCCTGAAGGATTTTTAACGAGGAAGTGATTGATTTCTGATAGTTCTTTCAAAGTTAACTTTATTGTCGATCCTTCATATGGGCTGACACATACGGTGGCCGGGAAGTGCAAAACAATAATACATTTACCCAAACACATTTACAAGTTCATCAAAACACTTTTACAAATTTATTAAAACACATTTACAAGTTGACCGAAACACATTTACAAGTTGACCGAAGCACATTTACATTTCGACCGAAACACATTTACATTTCGACCGAAACACATTTACATTTCGACCAAAACACATTTACAAGTTGACCGAAACACATTTACAAGTTGATCGAAACACATTTACAAGTTGATCGAAACACATTTACAAGTTGACCGAAACACATTTACATTTCGACTGAAACACATTTACAAGTTGACCGAAACACATTTACATTTCGACCGAAACACATTTACATTTTGACCGAAACACATTTACATTTCAACCAAAACACATTTACAAGTTGACCGAAACACATTTACATTTCGACTGAAACACATTTACATTTTGACCGAAACACATTTACATTTCGACCGACACACATTTACAAGTTTGCCCATAGTCTGTATATTTGATGGACAACCCCCGCTCCGGTATGCCATTCATTTCCTATGATGTCCAGTAGATAATATAGCGTCTATGAGGTTCACCTTCGACATGACCCGGAAGGGATGGGACAGAGATGAGTTGAGTGAGAAAAAGACCGCGGAAAGGGGGTCGTAGCCAGTGTTGCCAGATTGGGCGGTTTTGGTTCTACATTTGCGGGCAAAAATTGCTTTGGCGGGTGGGCATATTTTTGGTGGGTTTAGGGTCAGTTTGGCGTTTTTTTATTTCCTTATTATAAAAAAGTAGTGGACTTAGTTAGGCTGGATGGCGATCGGACTTCCACTAATGTTTCCTTGTTCTCAGGCTCAGTGAGCGCACCAGGAGGAGACGCTTTATGGTCCTGGGCAGTGTCATTTAAGCCCTTGTTGCCCCTCGCCTGCCAATAAATGTGTTCATAAGCTTGGGGCTCGGTGTGGGAGGGGCTTTCAATACATTTTTTTAGCTTGATGATCGCCTTATTGAGCGGTGTGTTTACAGTAGTCCTGTCTTGGCTGGTTTACGCCGGGTTCGCACTGTCTGTGCGCACACGCTCGAAGGTGTGAGCGTGAATAAATTAATAAAACTAAAATTATTATCCCATGTCTCTGTTAAGAGGAACTGATTTCTGCCCAAAACCGTGCAGCCCGCTCAGAGTCTGCCCTCGTTGACTCGTCGTGTGCGTGGCTGCGTGCATGTCTGGGTGCATGTCTGGTCTGTTTGTGCCTGTAATCGCACGCACTCACGTGTGTGAAGCCCAGATGACATTATGCATCTATTGGATGCAGCTGGCGAGTTTTCCCTCTGCCTGTCTGTGTGGGACCTGACGTCATCTTATTTACCTTTAGCCAATCGGTTTGCACTAGTATTGACGCTACCTCGCGGTCACGTGACGCGGAGCGCCAATCACGCTAAGTTACAGTGCCGCGTCGGTTCAGTTTGCAACTAGGAAGTGGGGAAGCCGCACAGGAGCCGGAGCTACGGTCAGTTTATAACAGTTTGCGCTACTTTTAAAACCTTTATTTAACTTGACACTCACTTTCATGCATATAAAATCGTAGGAGCTTTCTATCGTGTCCGGGAGTGTGCCACAAAGGTTCGCGTATGCGGCGAAATCCGTGGATATTGGTGAGTGTCTGTTCGTGTTTGTTTGTTAGCTTAGCGGCGCCATGTTATTTGAATGGCCGCAGTTAGCATTCTTGTCACACACATCTTTATGTCTGGTTCATACAAACATCATGTTTAGTTTGTTCAGACTTGCACATTAATTTACTGTGCCTCTAATATATGATTTAAGTATGTTGTCAATCGCTATTTAGCGCTTATTTAGGCACTTTAACCTTACAGGTGTAGCTGACCTTATCATGGCTGTAAAAGCACATTTAGCAGCTAATATTTTACTGATTATGATGAATTATGAAGAATGTATAAATATTGTTGTATTCATTGTTTGATGATGGATCCATGATTTATTTAGTACAAAAAGTGCTGTATTATGATTATATTGTGTATACACTGGAGCTATGCTATTGTAGCCTGGTTATTTATTAGTGTTATCTTAAGCATGAATTCTAAAACCTTGGTCTTTCTAGAAGGTTATAAGAACCCGATGGCGAGCATGAGCAGGCCTAGAGCCTACAGAGCCCAAGAAACCGAATTGAGTCTACTAGTCACTACAGAGAGCCACTTCCTCCGCCAGACCGAGGGGCTCCTAGTAGCCCATCCATTGCACCCCACTCACTCTACTGTACTATCAACTCCGGATTCTGGATATGCTCATTCTTTCTCTGACACTTTGATAGATATTTTTACCGTGAGACTGTGGACGACAGTTGATTCACCTCTTAAAGAGTCGATTAGATATACACATCACAACGACACTTGTTCCTCATTGTATATATTGTCTTGTAAATATTCAATATTCAGTCTAGTCCATCACGGCCATGTCACATTTGTCAATCAGCATGTGATTTTAAAATTTGGATAAAAAAATTAAACATTTATTCTTGACACTATAGGATAACTTTCTCTATTTATTTGCTACGGAACTGTCGGACTGCACTGACTACGAATCGGAGATGTAAAGTGCACCGCGCAGGCCGTTCGTGTGTGCATTGCCAGCACCACAAGGCAACACTGTTAATCAGACCACGACTGCATACACTTAGAATCAACTCAGATTCCAGGTGTGTGGACAGAAACTTTTTAACATAATTGAAGGCAGCAGTACCTTTTGTTAGATTAAATGTGAAAAAAAGATTATGTCCACAAATCACTCACAAAATCTCATCCTAAATGGTGTAATCCTCGCTACAAAACTGACACAGCGAGCAAATGGAGATTACATTCACCGGCCTATCCGCGTTCGAATTCCGAACCAGAACACAATTGACCAACGTGGGCAGATTCTGCGGGGACGAGCTGGTTTGGTTCAAAAATGACAAAAGAGAGGCAGACCTCTGTCCCGAAAATGTGCAAAACCAAATATGTCCACTCACCACTCCTAAAACGGGTAATCCGGGCAAAACTTCGCTTGTTATTCTGGCTATACGATTCCGAATCCAAACTGTCCGCGGTCTTTTTCCTCCCAGAATCACCTCTGCACCTTACTTCCGGGTCATGTCGGAGGTAAACCTCATAGACGTATATTATCTACTGGCGTCATAGGAAATGATGGCATACCGGACGCGGGTTCCATCAAATATACAGACTATGGGCAAACTTGTAAAATGTTTCGGTCGAAATGTAAATGTGTTTCGGTCAACTTGTAAATGTGTTTTTGCATATTTGTAAAAGTGTTTTAATAAATTTGTAAATGTGTTTTAATAAATTTGTAAAAGTGTTTTGATGAACTTGTAAATGTGTTTGGGTAAATGTATTATTGTTTTGCACTTCCCGGCCACCGTAGACACACAATGAATCGAAATTCCGTTTCTTGCTCTCCCAGAAAAAGACAATTTACAACATTAACCAATAAAAATATAGAGAAGGCAGTTTTCAGATTCAGTCTACAGCAGGCAATAAATGTACAAATGTAAAATAGATGGGGGGGTTCAAAGTGATACATAGTGCAGGCATTATGGGTCACGTAACCTCAAGAGTTGTCTCGTCCGCGAACTTCACCTGGTGGTTGGTGTTGTGGGTTGTTGGGCCGTCATGTGTCAACAGGGTGAAGAGCAACGGGCTGAGCACACAGCCTTGGGGAGCCCCGGTGCTCAGAGTGATGGTGCTTGAGGTGTTGTTGCCGACACGTACTGTTTGTGGTCTTTGGCTGAGGAAGTCGAGCAGCCAGTTGCAGGATTCTAGGAATACGAGTCGATTTCAGAGGATCAGCCAATGAGCGTTTAGATCCCTCCCACTTGAAGGTATGAATGAATGAAATGGTTTATTTCAAGCAATCAGGTTATAATACGTGAAATAACATCACATAATCAATCACAAGTAGATCGCTTGAAAGGGGGTGGAAGGAAGCGAACTTGTATAATCCCACCCCGACTCGACCATACCATTTTCTCTACATGAATTATCAAACTCCAGTTCAGGACTTAATATCAAAAATAATATAGTTTCAGGTAATAAAAGATAATTAATATCAGTGATGTAATAGAATTTCAAAAACAAGTCACTCATATTAATCATCAACAATAATCTAAACATTCTCGTAAAGAAAAAAAATTCAAAAAATATCAAGTAGTAATCAACTTCATTTGTTACTGCAGGAAAATATATCAAAATATTCTTGTTAAAAAAGACAATTTGAGCAGATTGCATTTATCAAAGAACGATCATTATAATGAAAAAGTGCTAAGTAAAAAATCATGATTTATTAATGGAGAAAAAAAATGTAAAAAACTTCAAAATATTTTTGTTAAAAGACATTTAGAGCAGATTGTATTCATCAAAAATTGGAGCAGATCAGAGCTACATCTTTGTTTAGGAACAGGTTTAAGGCCACGTAAACCATCCTCGTTGTAGAGACTGTGAAGGTCTAATTTCAAGGGAATTGTGCTCGAGTTCTTCAGAATCGGGTCAGAGTTCACATTCATCGGTTTCAACGGTTTCATGAGTCCACAATTCACATTTTGCTTGAATTAGAGGTTCAAACATGCGTAACCCCACAGTTCTCAAAGTCTTTCATGGATTTTATTTCCAGAGGCTTCGTCAGGTCCGGTGGTCCGAGTGGTTTGACAAAGATTCTGGAGTTCTGGACCCATGTAGAATGGATCTGTTTCCTCTGGCGTAGGATTCTCACATGCTTCGCCACATTAGCATGATATTTGAATAAATGATCATTAAGATTAACAGCAGAACCCTTCAGTTGTTTGCGTTGTTTCATCAGAGCTATCTTGTGCTTTCGATTCACAAACCTGATCAGGATCGCTGGTTTGTCCGTGTTCTTTCTCCGAGGAAGCAAATGAGAGACCTCAACAGTATTCAGGTCCAAGGAAATCCCATTTGCATCCATCACAGCTTTGTTAGCATCCATGCTAACGTTAGTAGCACCAGGCCGAGCCCGGGGTTGTAGTTGAAGTCCTGAGAGAATCACATTATTAATCTGTGCTTGTTGATCCATGTCGTGCATTCTTCTCTCCAGGAGGTCTTGGCAATTATCTCATTCGTTACGTGCCTTTTCCTGTCGGAAATCTTCTAAGAGTTGTAGCAGCAGTGATAGCTTAGCCTCAAGCTTCAACAGTGTTGTTATCTTAGTGTCCATGAGTAGCATTGGAGTTAGCTTAGCTTGAATTCTGTGCCATGTTCAACTCTCTTCGTTGCAGTAGCTGTTTTGCAGTAGCTTGGCGATTAAAGTCACTTGGGAAAGACTTAAAAAGTCGAAGAGTTGAGGAGAGTTGGAGACACACGTCTGCTGCTTGTGACTCAGAACCGGAAGAGTTTGTCTTTCAGTGATTGACAGACAAAGTCGTTCTGTAAAAGCTCATATTAAAAAAAGAAGTTATCCTGAAGAACAGCAATGTGAAATAAAAAAAAGCTACTTTGAAAAATAATGATTTTAAAATGAGAGTTTCTGGGAAAACAAATGATTATACTGTTCAACATGATAAAAAATATAAACATTTTTACTCTAAAAGGCTTTTATAACATAATAAACAATAAAGCAAAAATGTAGTTTATTTTAAAGTAATATGCTCAATTTAAATTTATGTTCAGGTTTTTAAAAATGTAATGATCTTTTTTATTGTGTGTTTTTGATTAAATAAGGTCATATTTATTTAATTATGAATCATTCTGGACTCAGATCTCGTCAGGTGTAAGAGGCGCCTCCAAATAAAAACAAAAGTCCAAATGGTCTGTCACAGAGTCAACTTGCCCCTCATTATCCTCCCCATTCAACCAAACTGGCTCACTCCCATCAGTACTCTCAGAGCAGTCCTTGATAGCCTCTGCTACAGAAAGCCACCTCTTGATTTGTTCAGTGGAGACTCGTCTTTTCATAAGACGGAAGTAGCTAGGCCAAAGGTGTACAAGATTGTGGTCCGATTTTCCCAAGGGGGGGAGAGGGGCAACTGAGTATGACCCCAAGGAGTTTGCATACAGGAGATCTAGTGTTGTGGTATTCCTTGTGGTACAGTCAATATATTGGTGGAAGGAAGGCTTGTCTTTGTCCTCTGTGTTTAGCTCATGCGGGTCCAGGGTTATGTGATTAAAATCTCCAGAAATGATGATGAACGCCTTTGGAAACTTGCTCTGTAGTATTTTGGTTGTATCCTTAATAAAATTACGAACTGCATTTGCCTTTGCAACTTTCTTTTTTGTATCCGGATGAATGTAAACGCAAAGTGCAATGACAAGGGAGAACTTACAGGATAAATAGTGTGGTATGATGCTAACAACCAGGAGCTCCAGAAAAGGGTCACAGAACTTCCCCAGAATGGTCAGACGATCAGGAGGACACCACCTTTGGTTGGCATATAGAATGAGACCACCACCCTTACTTCTCCCACTGGCAACTGGGTCTTGGTCCCCTCTCACAGTGGTAAAGCCGGGCAGATCCACATCAGCGTCCAGTACATGGCTGGTTAGCCACGACTCCGTAAAGATGAGCAGATTGCTCTCCCTGTAGCACTTATTTGACACAATCAGCACCTTAAGTTCATCCATCTTGTTGGACAGGCTGTGGACATTCCCCATCACAATGGAGGGAATAAAAGGCTTAAAATGCTGTGGATAAACAGCCTTTAGTTTAGCCTTATGTTTACAACCACTCATGCAATAGTTCCATGTTGTCTCAGATGGAATAATGCAACAAAATCCAGTGACTCTGATGATCTTCTCCATCCTGCTTCAGTCGCTGAACAAACCAAACTATTGCTTTTTTTCTGTCTCGCCTGTCAGTGATCCTACTGCTGGAACAATATTTGCATCAATGTTTGCATTTCTAAAGATGCAAAAATAAACTTTACAATCTCATCATTCTTCTAGGGCCATCAGAAGGGTTTTTCAGAAAAGTTTTACCATAGTGGTTTAAATGACTCAACACAAAAAAACCCAGAGCACAATGTACTTTTTACTTGTTGTTTCAAGTGCTCTCTTATAGGCAGTGGCAATTGTCTTTTTTTGTTTGATTGTTAAATTATAACCCTACCCTCCCCCTTTTAATATAGTTATTACTTGTTTATTTATTTTTAATGCATTTTTTATCTGTGTGAGTGACCTGGAGCTACAGACTGCCATATAATTTCCACCTGCAGCCAACTTCGGACATCCAAACCTGCAAGAAGAACTATAGAAACACTTCCCTAGCTTGGATCCTGAGTTGGGGGGCCTTCAGGACAGCATACTTGCTGTCCACTTCCCCACAGCAGTTCAGGAAGGAGCAGCCGGAAAAGAAATAACTATTCTAGCTCCAGGGTGGGGTCTTAGTAACTCGTTGGGGGGAGTAAATGGATCCTTTAATTGAAATGTTTTTGTTTGGATCTCCCTTTGTGTGGCCCTTCTCCCAGGACCAGTTTGAGGTCACCTGTCTATCGGCTGCTGGGGTCATTCGGGTATGCAAACCCCTTCACCATGTTAAGGTGTCGATTCAAAGAGGGGATTTTTATCAGTCACCTATCTATCTATCTATCTATCTATCTATCTATCTATCTATCTATCTATCTATCTATCTATCTATCTATCTATCTTGTGACCGTTTGATGTAGTGAAAGAATGCTAAATTTTTGGATAATTATTTGTAAAACAATTATACTTTTTGAAAATTTTTGAATCAAATTAGAGCCAGTGGGTTACAGTGTCCTTGAGAAAGAGTGCAGTTTTTACATAGTGTGAAATTATCCAGGGTAACATACTGTAAATTAAAATTAATATTTTTATAATTAGATCTAAAGCATCTACTGTCTTTTTACTATTTCTGAATTGTGATTGTAACATTTCTTCATGTTTTTCTACTGTTCTGTTTTGAAGTCATGTGTGAGAATTCTTGTTGCTCTATTATTTATTGTATTTTAAGAGGAGGGGGTGTATTTGTTAAATACTTTCGGTTTGAAATCAAATATGTGATATGTGAGTTGAAAAAACAAGTTTCTCAAAAAGATCTGATTAATTTTGATCTAAACTCAACCAGAAACAACTTTCAGTAGGTTCCATATCAGGTAAACATAATTCATCTGAAATACATGCACACACTTATATATATATATATTACTCACAAAAATTAAAGGAGCACTTTAAAGAAACTCAGTAGATACAGTACATCAGATATGTATCAATTTCTGCAACTCAAAATGCTTTTCAGTATCTTGTGTGCCCCCCACGAACTTGTATGCATGCTTGACAACGTTGCGGCATGCTCCTAATGAGACGATGAATGGTGTCTTGTGGCATTTCCTCCCAGATCTGTGTGAGGGCATCCCTGAGCTGTTGTACAGTCTGAAGAGCAACCTGGTGGCGCCTAATGGACCCAAACATAATGTCCCAGAGATGTTCTATTGGGTTTAAGTCAGGGGATGGTGAAGGCCATTCAATTGTTTCAATTCCTTCATCCTCCAGGTACTGCCTGCAGACTCTTGCCACGTGAGGTCCATTGTTCAGAACTATGAGCTTTCACACCTTTGAATGTAAATAAATTGTAATTGTTTTTTTTCTCCGTGAATTAGCTGATTGGAGCTGCAAAATGCCGTTTTCTTTTTCTCTCTGACAGAGTGTCACAGAGGAGAAAATGTCGATAAAAGGGAAAAAGGTTGAAAGCTTAAAGCGATATTTCTGTTGCGGCCCGCTCTGGTAAGGGTAGGGACTTCCGGCTATTAATGTTTGGGCCCCACATATTTTCTCTGTAGCCAGTTTCTCTTGCTGAAAGCCGCTACGAGAAACATGTTAATCAAACGTTAGAGGTGGGGCCAGCGAGCACCATATGCTTTTACTGAGGCATTCTATTGGTCAGTTTATAACTTAACTTACTTGCAATGAAAAATATATATTTAAAAAATAGGATTAGAAAAAAGATGTTATGAAGAATGTGTGAGAGCAAGAATTATTATTCTGACAGATAAAATGACTGAGAAATAACTAAATTTTTCTCAGTTGTAGCCTATGGGACTTTGACCATCTTGCAACCTGCTGGTACTTCCTGTTTGGAACACGGAAGGGAGGGGTTGATATGTCCAGTTCCTACTTATACAGTCAATGGGTCTATCCAGGGATCTATCATTTCTACTGTCTTGCTGTTGTGATAAATTGTGGAATAACATATTAGCACGTGTATTATGGTATTAATAAGAGGTTTGTGGTCAATGCTGTTGGATTGCTCAGAAGTCTTACTGTTTTTTCTTCCCAACATCGATATGTGTCTTGATTTAATTTAGAGGAAGCAACTACATTTCCTTTTTAGAAAAATTGTAATTCAGTGACAGAATATGGAAAAGTTAGGGAAAACATTGCTAAAAATAGTGTACGAACCCAGGATCTACTGTATTCATATGTTTGCATCACACATTTATTTGCATAACAAATATGAAATACTGTTCAAACGTTAATGTCATTATCAAATATCACAAACATAAGTTTCTACAGCAGTTTGACTTTATAAAAGTGTATGCAATATTCTGATGGATTCATGAAAGATTACAAAAATAAACTGACATTTCTTTTAAATAAAAGTCATTGGAAGAAGTTTTTGTTAAATATTTTAAAGATTTGCATCAAAAGGTGGTTTTGTTTAGGCATAAACAGTTTCTCAGAAAGTTTTCATGCGTAAAGAGTAACTGTAACAAAAACATGTAACATCAAATATTTCTGATATTTGAAAATATTTATTGCAACCAATTTTGATTAAAAAAAAGTTAAAAGAATGTTGGTGAGATTTTTAAACCCCCATTTTTACTTTCATTAAAAAAATCTTATTTTCAACATTATTATGATAAAGTGTCAATCTATGCACAAATTTTAAACAAATAATTATTTTTTCAGCTGTCCTGTACAAAAAATATTTTTCTATATAGCAATTATTTTTGTTTCAACTCTTTGCATGTGCATGTGAAACAGTGTAAATCCCACACATCAAGGCATGTACAAGCCCATAATAATGAACTAACCAACACACATTCCTGTTTTTCTGCACAGGAAAAGCCAACTTGTTTTCAGAAAAGTTTGTCTCCAGAGATCCAACTTGGAGACATTTTTACTTTACTTGATTTCATGTTGTGTTTTTGTGTTTCTAAGAACTTGTCCTTCATTTCATTCATTTTCCTACTTTGACACACCTTACTCAAATGCAGAGTGGATGAGTTTTTTCGCCTAATTTAGCTCGTCTTCTTTCCTAGACGCAATTCTGTCCTTTGCATGAGGTCATTTGTGAGGATTTAACTCCCAAAAAAGCCTGGAGTCTTTGAAATCTGGGAAATCAGCATCACTTTCTGGATAAACTTACTGGGATAAACATTTATATGGAAAAAACAATTCCTATTCATCCATCTCTTTCTCAATCAATCTGTCTCTTCTGAATTCTGTCAACCCTAATCTGCAAAGTTTAGATTAGATTAGATCAGAAATTGTTTATTTCAATCAATCAAAACAAGAATAATATATGCAATACAATCAACAGAGGTTTACATCCATACAAAGACGTGTCAAACATGTGATAACTAGGAATTAAATTGTAGTTTGCTTGAAAGGGAGTGGGAGAAAGCAAACTTATATTAAAAAAAATCCTTCTTGTCGGTAGATATTGATTGATTGATTGATTGATTGGTTTACTTCAAGCATAGATTGAGAAATACAGGACAAAACACACAAATATTTCAAAGTCATTACAGAAACAATAAGATGCATTGATTAGAAAATAGAAACAAATAAAAATAAAATACACTTATGTAACATTTGGTTCATTCATTCTTTGTGATTATTAACTAAAGTCAGTCGAGTTTGATTGATTGCTTGAAAAGGAGTGGGAAGAAGCAAATTGATATAATCCAACCCCTACTTGATTACTTCATTTAACTTTTTTGCATAATGATGTAATCCAGTTGTTGTTGTTTTTTTTTTTAATTTTTGTATTATATTCCCAATAGCAAAGTAAAGTGCTTGTTGATTATTGATTAATTGTCATGGCCCACCTGCGCTCCTCCTCCAAGCCCTAATTGGACCCAGCTGTCGGCACTCATCACCTCCACTCCAGCCTATTTATGAGGAGCCCTTCCCAGCATTCTTCGCCAGTTCGTTGCCTTACCCGGTGAAGTTACCTGGCCTACTACGTACAAGTTTTGTATGCTTTCGCTACGTCTCGCCTCGTCTCACGTACTGACTCCTCTATCTCCAGGTCCTTACCTTCCATGTGCCGACCTGGGTCCTGCCTCGTCTAAGCACCTCGTCTTTGACCACGCTGATCATCACCACGCCACGCACCCGCTGCCGGACTCACCTCCTTGCTCCACCTGGTCGCCCCAGTCCGCAGCTGGTCTTCGTTCACAAGCTTCCACCTGCATTCCTGGTTCCGGACGTAACTCCATTATATCCACGGACAATAAAACTTTATTTAAACCACTCCAGTTTCACGTCCTCCTTCCGGGTTCCAGCAACTGGGTCTGCCTCGTCACGCCACAGCATGACATTAATCTCATAAAACAGTATTTCAGTAAACAGTAACATCAATCATGTAACTGACATATAATATTCATTGATTATCATCAAACTACAATGTCATATTGATGCAGAAAAATAATAATTACACATTGAAATCTAGTTTTCAAGTAACATTAGAGTACTTATTGATCATTCTCTGAAAGAATTCTCATGTATTTTCAGTAAACATTCACACAATATGTAATAATCCCACAATATGTAATAATCACTAATTATTTTTGGAACACATAATTACATTAATCCAATTATCATTGCTACATATTATGCATCAAGTAAGGAAAATGAATCCCATATTGATTTTAAACCTTTCAGTAAACAGTACTGCATATTACATAATATCAAACTCATTGATTGTGTTTTAAATTATTTTTAATCTTTAAATGATGATTATTCCATCACATTCAAGTTCAGACAGTCACAGCTTGTGACAGTGAGTGGGTGGATTTATGTTTTGTGTGAAACCAACATTTTCTAATAAAGCTGCAAATACATTTCCAAGGCTGTCTCAAGAGTCATCAACATGAATATTAAAATCTCCTACTATTATAATTCTATCAGAATCTAAAATAATAGAAAACTCAGATCAAATTAGTGGACTTTGGTTTGGTTTTTTGTCAGTTATGTTCTGGGTTTTGGTCTCATTCTGTGTAAATTGTCCTTCAGTCACATCAGTTTCCTGCCAATCAAGATCCACAGCTGTCTTCATTTCAGGTAATTACCCTCAGTTTGTTTAAGGGTCTGGTTTTCAAATCTTTCATCAGGTCTGCTCGGATCTGTTCTATTACCCTTTATGTTTTGTCACGTTGTGGTGAATTTATGAAGTGTTCCATTTCTATCACCAAAACCTGGTCTCCTATGTTTGGGTTCTCCACCACCAGTTCCTGAAAAAATAAATGTAAAAACATTTTTGGCTTCTACAAGGTAATTAAAGCACAAATTATATAAGAAATAACATTTAAGACAAATTTTTATTTTTAATGAATTTTTCTTCACACATTTTGCTGGGGTTTTTTTTTGGTTTTTTTTTTTTACTCTGAGTCTCATTGATTTCTGAATCAACGTATTCCACAGAAGATTCTATTTTACTCGATTCTGATTTTATTGTCAATTATTTTTCAAGAATAGCCTCAGATTTTTTGTCTAAATTGACTTTTCTGTCCCATTATATTTATTTTTATACCTCAAATGCATTTTGTGTCTAATTTCATTCATTTTCAGTTCAGTTTCTGCAGCAGTTTTGGTTTCAGTTAAACCCTTTAACACTGCAGCTCCAGTGTTTATGTTCTTTGATTTATTGTAACTCTTGTGTTTAAGCGTTATTGACGACGCCTCAGGTGTTAAAAGGTTGTCTTCAGAAAGATCCCTCTACTTAAAAAAAAAAAAAGTCAAATATTTCTGACATCAGTAAAGAACTTTCTATTGTTTTAGGACAAAATAGAAAACTTGATTTTTATCAACATGTATAAATTATGAGTTGAAGCTCTCCAGCGTTTGTCATGACTTTCTTTAGCTTTGTGTTTCTGTTATTACAGCTCACTGTAGTTCAGGTGAATCCTTGATTCTGATTGGCTGCTGGGTGTGAATTAAAAAGTGATAATGCAGACGTAAAAAGAAGTTCTCGTCACAAATCCCATATGTTCTGTATCACTGCGCAGACTTCTTTCAAACAAATTTTTTCTTCATGATCTGGACAAAAACCAGCGGTAAGAAGTGAACTTTCTCTCTGTAACACAAACAAACAAAAGTCAGCAGTAAAATAAATAAACTCCACATATTTGGGTTTTTTATTCCAAAATCCGACCAAGAACTGCTATATCTATTTAAAAAAAATAGCCTTTACACAACATGTTTTTATTTTTGTCATTTTATTGCAATAACCAGAATTCCTCAAGACAGAATTCAAAATGAAGCAGGATAACATAAATTATGAATTTACATTTCATTTCAGCTAAAGCTTCTATCGTCTAAACTATTCACTATTTCTATATCACGATTGTAAAATGTTTTCGTGTTTTCTGCAGCTCTGTCTTTAAATCACGTGTTCGGATATTTTTATTCCATTATTTGTTGTATTTTTTAAGGGGGGGGGTCTATATGAGTGAAATATTTTCAGTTTAAGGTCAATTATGTAATAAATGAATTAAAAAAAGGTTCTTAAAAAATATCGGAAAAAAGTGTTAGGTTGATTTAAATGTTAACTGTTGAGTTTGGAAACATAAATTGAAAATACAGTTATAGGTATATATTTTAATTCACAAACTTTTATTTTTTAATGGAAAATTAACACAATTTGTAATGTTTGTGTACCTTGGCTTTGACATTTACATTGTTCTACAATGTCTGTCTTGAGATTTTATGCTAATTTTAACCATTTATTTTTCCGTTGTCCTGGGATGAGCTTCTATTGTTCCTTTATGTGCCGATCTTAATGTTTTACTATTATATCGTCTTTTGATGTACTTTCATATGATTTGGCTGTGTGTGTGTGAGAGATTTCTTTTCCCGTCCTTTCTTGATTTCCATGTGTACCAGCCAAGATACTACAGATGTAAATTAGGGTGATTGCTATAATCCAGTACATTTACATCTATGACTGAATAGATGTTCCTTAATCTACACGCCCCCTAATAAATAAATAAATAAATATATTATTACGGTTGGTCGCAATCAAATGCAGTCAAACAGTATAAATCTAATACTGATGGACTTTTATTGAAAAAAGCTAAAGAATTTAGGTGTAAATTTGTATTTTAGCAAATATTTTAGATTTTATCGAGTCTGACTTTGTTTTTCTTTTCGTTCACACAGGACAACAGAGATTCACTACAAACGGAAGTTTTCCCTTTTCCTTAAACAGTCTTTCATGAATGTTTTTCAGTTGATTAACTGCCCGATTGCTGACTTTTGTCAGGCTGGACAGTAGATCTGGATCTTCCTGTGGGTCACTTTCAAAATAAAAGCTAATATGAAATGTAATGAATGTTTAAAACAAACTATTTTGAAAGTGTCAGAATAACTGGAGACGATATAAGACATTTCCTAAAGCTTTCTACAGCAGTTCTGCCGCTCAGACACAGATGAAGTGGAGTCTCTCTTCACAGTCTCGGTTCTCCCACTCTCCCTGTTTGGTCAGAGCTCCACAGCGCTTCCGGACCGGACTCCGCTGGTTCTGATCTCCTGTTGGGGTCCAGTTCTGGAACACCAGAGGATCCCCGTTGGCCCACATCCACATGTCCCCCAGGAAGCGCAGCCCGACCCACACCCGCTGAGTGATCATGGAGTCCTGGATCCGGTTCTGGGCCAGCAGGTTCTCGGTCTGGGAGAGCAGGCTGGTGATGTCCTGGTGGTTCTCCCTGCAGTGATCCAGAGCCTCCTCCCAGGTCTTCTCCTCCTGGACCACCACCAGGTTCAGGCAGAAGAAACCTTTACTATAGTAGTAGCTATTCATGACCCAAACGGACCATTTGCTCTGAACTACAGCAACAGAAGAACTCGGTTGTGGCTTCCGATAGTTTTGGTTGGCATGATCCGTCCCTCCAGACCATCTCCATTTCTTCAGGCCGGTGTCCCAGTACAGACCGACCCATCCGGATTGGTTGTCATCCACATACGAGTGGAACTCCTGCTCCTCCTGCTCATTGGTGAGGGGCAGGAGATCGGTGTAGTGACTCCTGCAGTAGTCCTGAGCGTCAAACCAGGAAATCTCCCTGGATACGTAGACGTGTCTGGCAGCCGAACAGAAAGACGTGGAAACGGCGAGCACGATGATGATGACGACGACCCTCTCCATCCTGCTTCAGTGGTGGAACAGAATGAACCCGACTGTTGATTCTGGTTTAGTCAGTCAGTGACATCGCTGCAGGAGCAACATTTGCATCAAGACTTAGCAAAACATACTCAAATATTCCCTTTAAAAACAGGGATTATCTTAGCTTTCTACTGATGTACAAACAAATATGCTGATGACAACAAACTTTATCTCTCTGCTTTGGTATTTTTAATTAAATAAAATTGATTTACTTTTACAACTTTTCCACTTAAAGTATAATCTAAATCCTTTAGTGAGCAACCCCTTCACACGCTCAGTCGTTCACGTTCACCTGGAGGAATTTAGGTTTGTTGCTATGGCAACGAGGTGCACGTCTACTTCCTGTTTATCACACTATTATCTATGTAAAAAAACAGGTTTTTTGGCAGGTGGATGGACCCCTTTGTCCCACCCAACTGATTTTTTTTTTTTTTGGTACCTGAAGTGGGCGGAGTAAACTTAATTGCCACCTTCTGCAGAGATCAGCTGTATTTCTCTTTTATCAAACAGAACGACACCTGTTAGGAGATTGATATATGACAAAAACCAATACAGAAAAACATGTTTTGCAACAATAAAGTATTAGGCTCATCATAAAATAAATATATGTTTATATATCTGGGAATATATTAAAAAAATTATGAGGGAAAAAAGTCAAAATTTTATGAGAATTAAGTAATAAAAATATGATTTTAAAAGTAACAATTTTAAAAGGAAAACTGGTTTTTCAAATATGTCTGCAAAATGTTTTATTTTCATTTTTTCAAAAGCTTTAGTTTTTCCTTCTAAAATTAGGATTTAAAAAAAAACAAAATTTAGGTCTTTATTTTTGTAAATTGTAAAAAAATTTAATAATTGTGCTACATTTTTCTCATGTTGATAACTTAATCTTTCTTCATCCATTTAAAAAAAATGACAACTATATCTTGTAAAATTTTTACTTTTTTTTCCATAACTTTGACTTAGTTTTTGTCAAATTTTTACCTTTTTTTTCTCAGAATCTACAACTTTATACACATAAAACTTTGACTTTTTTCTTATGTTACAACATAAATTCTCAAAAGATTGTGACTTTTTGTTTTATAACTTTATGACTATTCTTCTCAAAAATTTTTCTCCAAATTGCAAAACTTTATTTTAAAAAAATGTTGCAAATATTTCATATAATTTTACAACTTCATTCCCATTAAATTTAGACTTTTCTCTCATTACTTTATCATTTTTATCCTGTTAAATTTGGACTTTTTCTCCTCATCATGTTTAAGACTTTAGTTTTTCACGAAAATGAGCTATTTTTCTTCTTCTATGGTGGCCTTATTACACATTTTGTATTGTAGAATTTTCGTTATTAAAAGAATATTACTCCAAAGGAAGCAGAAATAACTGATTCATCAAATTAAATAATACATTATTTTTTTAAAGCCACTTCTATTTTAACATTTTCTGCTGATGAAAGTTTTTTTTATGTTTTAATATAAGAAATTTACGTTTTAACTGAAGTGTTATGAATGTGGAAAAAGATTTTTTTCATTATTATTTGTTCAGCCGAAAATCTTGAACAGATTTCTGTCAAGATGAAATGTCTAAATAAAAAGCTGTTTTAAACAAACAAGCTGCCACTCCTCAAGGTCACATTCGCAGACATCGGACAAACACTGGTCTTCATTTTAAATCTTTTTAATTGGTCCCTTGAGGTTTTGGATTGGATTGATTTTGGAGACATTTCTTCTGCAGAATCAAAGAACAAAACAACAAATAAACAAAAGTCACTGAGACTGGAGCAGCGACACAAATTCGAACCAAAATGCAGCTTTAAGAATGTTTAATTAAAGACAGTCCAGTGATTGGAATAATCAAATTTTCTCCGAAAGAGCAGCACATTTGCTGGAGGGAGATTTATCTCATGCACTGTTATTTGCAAGTGACAAAGATGTATTTGAATGTGTTCTTTCTGACAGCGTATTTGCATGAGTGATGAAGTCGGTAAACCTGCAGCCGAGTCGTGGCTTCTGATATTTCCAGATGAGAGACATCCCATCCTTAACTCTGTAACTCCAACTGACAGAAAACTCACATTTTTAGTTCAAATGTTTTAGAAAACCTCAACACAAACAGCTTGTAACATCACTTTTAATGAGATACATGAAATATCGATGATGATCTGTTGGATGATTTGGTTTTTGCCCACAACATAGTTTAAGATTGTCACTCGATGTAACTCGGCTATAAAAAATAAATTATCAATTGATTTTGCTTCTTTAAATACAGAAAGTAAACATTATATAAATAAAAAATATATATGTGCTTTTCTCAACATTAACTGTATGAGTTTTTAAATAACCAAACATTTTAGAAAATATCAATCTGGTTTATAGAATGAACCACAGTACAGAGATTGCTATTGATCTTAGAATAAATTCAGACTTACAGAAAATTTCTGTTCTGGTGCTACTGGATCTTAGTGCCGCTTTTGATACAGTAGATCACCAGATTTTATTAGACCAATTTAAGAGTCTTGTGGGGTTCTCTGGAAATGTTCCTGAAGTCCCTCATTACAATTTAAAAAAAATGTTCCAGGTAGTGTTTTTGATTATGAAGATTTTAACCAAAATTCCACAACCTAATTGTCTTAAAAAGACATTTTTCATGTTGATTTGGAGCTTTTGTTTCCAAAATCTCCTCTGAGGGGGTGTGGCTTTTGGAGCTCCGCCCCTGATCCCCCCCTGTCTGATTCTGATAGCTCTGTGTCTCGCTAGCGTAAATCTTCATAAAAACATCCATCAATCTGGGTTCTGATCCAGCCATCTGGTTCTGATCCGGATGTCAGCTCAGATCTTCATGGACAGAACTTCCTCCAAAATCCTGATTCTTTCTCCTTCCAGTTCACCAAAGACTCTTTGATGTCTCTTGACGTTGCTGTGATCAATCCATTCAATCCATTGGTTTCTCAGAGCAGAAAATAATGAAAGCTAACATCCAAATGCTCTTTCATTCATTTACAATCCTTTCCAACTGCGGTCAAATGAGCCGCCGTTCACATTTCCGTGGTCACATCAAGAAGCTCCGTGGAGTCTGGTGGAGATTTTCCAGCATTCTCAGCCCTGCTACCGTAAGTATTGGATGAAAGTCAAACCAAAAATCCAGTGACGGCTGATTGGACCACAGAAATGTGAACGGCGGCTCATTTGACTGCAGTCAATGTGAAGATAGCATCTTCTCTTCTCCAGAACCTGAACTGGACACGCTAGCTGGACCAGATGAGGGTTTAGTGCAGCAGAAAGAAGATCATTCAGGAAAAACAGAGTCTGTCCAAGAGAGTTTGATTGACAGAGATTTAGAAGAAGGAATAATCGGAAATGTAAAAAAAAAATGATTTCTTATTACATTTGTTCTCTTTCAGAAGAAAAATGATACACAGACATGTTAAAAACTCTAAAAACAGAACACTTCCACACTTTTATGAAAGTATGGATACTTCTTTGAGAATCCATAAAATAAGTTTTGGTGACTTACTTTTTAAGTGATATGTTTCCTCTTGGGGATGTCATCAGGAAACACAGTTAGGCTGATGATACACAGCTTTGCATCACCGTGTCTCCTGATGACCTTTATATTGTATTCTAGACATTAAGTTGTTGATGGCAGAAAACTTCTTACAGCTCAACCATGACAAAACTGAAGTTTTTAACAAGAGAGAACTGTCACTCCTAGGAGCCCCACAGCTGATCCCCACCAGTAGTCACCCACAGCAGAATTTAGTTAACCCTTTAAGGCCTAAGCCTTAAAAATGTCCTCCTGGACTTTTCTGCTAATTTTGACTGTGACAGGGTCGGAGAATGTCCTGTAAATGTGTCCTTTTGTTCCTTTTTCCAGAGGATATTGAATTTTCAATATTTATTATCATTTCACAATTTGCTGCATGTTATAAAAGTATTTAAACCATTTAAAATGTAAAAAAAACACAAAATCGAAATGTGATTTTTGGAGTTTTTAGTAGGAAAAACCATGCAATTGAACATGAACAAGAAATTTTTTATCTTAAAAGTTTAAATTTGACAAGTGCAAAACTATTTACATTAAAGTGCAAGCTGGCACTGCAAGTTTTGTGGATGACAAAAGCGTTGGTCACAGCAATGTCAACCAGATGTTGGAAAGCAGTGATGGGCCATCTTCTGGTTTTTCGGTGTACTGAGTTTGTCCCGATCATCTGGTCCAAAGTGTCCACTCCTCCCATGTATTTATTGTACTCAGTGACTGCAGTGGGTCGTGGGAGAGACATTTTTTGTTGTGGCCCATCACCTGGAATGAGTTTGAAAGTTAGTTTTAGTAAATTTGTGACTCATGACAAAGTTAGTTGCAATTTAGTTGTACTTAGAGTTGTTGTGAGATAGTTTTATAATTTAAGGCAGGTATAGGCTCTAGTTGAGTATGGTTTCAATCATTTTCAAATGGGTGTCTCCACTGTACACAGGGTGGATGGTGGAGCACATGGAGACTTCTCGGGTGTCCATCCACTTCACAAATAAAAGGTCATCATCCCTGATCCAGTGGATACTGCCTGATGGGGATTTTTCGGTCAGGGCATTTTCTTGGCTGGTGGGGACACCAACTCTTCCCTGCCTGTACAAGAAGGAGAAAAAGGAGGAGATGATTATTTCATTTTCATATCATGATACCTGCATGTACTGAAACAAAATGTAATCCTAGCATTTGATCAATCATATGTATCCACAGTTGTTGCACATTACCTGTATGTTCCACAAGCTCCAAATCCCTGCTGGCTCAGGTGTCGAAAGAGGAGGGGGCTGGTGTAAAAGTTATGTTTAGACGAGATACCCAGACCCCAGATAGTTGATCAGACTGGTGATGATATCGAAAGAGATTCCCTTTCCTGAAGATGTCTTTGACTCCTATCTAGAGCTTGAAGTCTATGGTGTAGCCATTTATGTCCCACTTTGTTGGCTTGGCCTTCATATATTGTCATGGTTTCTCACCCCTCCCTTTCTTTCCTTGGTGTCTGCACTCTGCTCTCCTGCTAATTACCTGACCAGTTCCACCTGTGCCTCCTCTTTCTTAAGCTGCTCTCTGTCTGTCACTGGTGCCAGAGTGTAAAGAGCCTTTTGCTTTCTCTCCAGCCATTTGCAACGATCCTGTCCAAGTTTTCGCCCTTTCTTAGTTTTTTGTTTGTCCGTTCAGGCCCTCTGCCTTTTCTCATGTTTTTTGAATACATTTTTTTCTGTCTGGACTCACCTTGGATGATCTCATCTCAAGCTGTACGTGGACCTCACCTGCAATCCTCCTATTCTGGATCTGATCTCCTTCAGAGCTGAGTTTGGACCTTTCCAGTATTCCTCCTGCTGTTCTCAGATCCCTTCCACTACAAAACTTCTGTCTCCACTGCCTCTCTGGTCAGGAGGATCCAGGGGTCTCCTCAGCTCTCCACCATTTTCCTCTGAGCATAATAAACTTAACTTCTACAGCTGGGCCTGTGTCGTTCTGGGGTTCTGCCTTAGTCCTCACAATATTGCTTGATGCTAAGAGTAGCTTTGGTCCCAACCATCCTCTCTTCCACTGAAAGGTGCTGTCTTGGGTGATAAACAGCCTTAGAGTTTGCAGATATGATGTCCATCAGAGGGGGTTCATAATCCTCTGTGCCCTTCCTCTGGTCACTTCCACATCCTTCTCTGGGTCGCTGATGTGAAGATTGACTAAAATTCGAGTCATCACTGTGGCAGGGAAGGGTACAGGAAAAATTGTGGTTTGACGCCAAAAGTCCTTCATCTTAGGTAAATCCAACACTGACGTGTACATCAACAGGCCAATGAACTTCTTCACGTCTTCCATGTTCATTTTAGCCCTGGTGAACTTCTTCCCTTTCTTTTGGTTTTTGGCTGCATTCTTATTCGTGTTTTCAGGTATTAGCCTGAAAGCTCCAGCATAAAAAATATATGAAAATATTTCACCTGATGGTGGATTTCCACAACTCAGAGGTGGTTGGACACCAGGGATTCTTTTGGGGATGAACCTCGTGGGTGAGGGACTCCATCATGCTCCTCGTGAGTCTTCCACCTTTGATGTGGGGAGTGGGTTTTGGCACTGACCACATCATCAGCTGCTGCAGCATCCCCATAAGCTCTGACAGGACGTCTGCATCTTGAAGAAAACAGTTTTCATTTACATAGCTGACCCTGAACAAACATAAATATATGTTAATAATATAAGTTATAATATAAGATATATAATAATAATATAATGATAATATAAGACAGTAAGTATTTCAAAGTAAAATCTGTCTGGATTCATCCAGAAAAAATGTAGCTTCAAAAACGTTACCTTTTCTCGCCAGAAGTGACTCCTTCTACTGGTCCTCCATCATCAGAATCTTCTCTGAACCTCAAAGGAGGTCTTATTACCCGGGATAGTCGTCTTGATGACATTTATAGACTTTGTTTTGCTCCTGTAAAACTCTGTTTCGACCGCTCCGCACTCACATCTTTCTACCGCTCCGTCTGTTTTCCCAATATGCAAAGCGGCTCTTCGCGGACCTCCGGGTGAGATTACCGTAATGTCACGAAATTGACAAGAAAGAGCAATGTTTCCCCTTTCAGAAACGGTTGGATTTTTTCAAATTTATTCAAACCGTTCAGGATTTACGGTAATTCAAAGAACTGTTGAAAGGTTAATAGCGCTCAGCTCAGTGCGAAGTCTTGTTTGTGCCGCATCACTGAGCGTTCTGATCCTGACCTGATCTTGTGCTTCTTTTGTGCTTATTTTGTAGTAGGTTATATATTGTAATGCTCTGCTCTCTGATTTACCACAATTTCTTTTTTTTTTTTTTGCTAGCTTAAAAGAAACTTAGCAGGACGAGTTCTGACAAGAACCAGAGGACGGGAACACATTACAGCTCTTTTAAAACCGCTGTATTGGGTCCCTGTGTGTTTTTTAAGGATTGACTTTAAGATTTTTTTTAGTGATTTTTAAAGGTTTTAAATCAGGGGTGGGCAAACTTTTTGATTTGTGGGCCAGAAAGGGTTCTAAAATTTGGCATAAGGGCTGGGCAAGGAGCAGATGGAAGGAGTGATTTGGTAATGAACCTCATAAACTAAAAAGATAATATGGAATTTAGAGAAAAACGTGCTTTAATTTTGATTAAAATTCACATATATTCATTTAAAAACAGAAAAATTGGGAGTTTTAATTTCTAAATTTTGATTTTTGTTCTCTTTTTGGTGATCCAAAAGGTTGATGTTCTTCAGAGGAAAATGTGAACTCAATGAAATCCGAAAAATCACCTTCTGACTCAGAAAAAAACACACACTAACGCCAGAGAAACAACATCATTCTTGAGAAGAGACCAGAAATACAATGGAAATAAACCAATAATTAGGAATTTTGATCCAACGTATTTTAATTAGGAGGGCCAGATTAGGTAGCCTAAGGGGCCGCATGTGGCCCCCGGGCCATAGTTTGCCCACCCCTGGTATAGATTATTGGAGAGTATGCCTAGCTGTCCTTCAAAAGTCTTTTTGTAAAAAAAGTAAGCTAGGTAAGGTAGAATAAGATGAAAAAAAGGGGCTTTGGAAAGATTGCGTATATTTCAGCTCTTGACAAAGTAACTCATTACTTAGTGAAATTTTAGGCACTCACAGTACTTCTCGAAGGCACGGATGGGGATTGAACCCATGATTTTTGGTTTACAAGACCAACGCCTTACCACTTGGCCACCATGCCATTTCACACACCAACACAAAACAAAAGAGCCCAGCTCTATATAGATAAAATGCTAAAGTGAATTCAACAATCCTCATTGAAAAATAAAGACAAATGCTTAGCAGAGGATGGTTTCGATCCATCGACCTCTGGGTTATGGGCCCAGCACGCTTCCGCTGCGCCACTCTGCTGTTCGATGTGGTGCGGCTATGATGTTGCCAACCACTTGAGGGTCTACCTGGATCAATAGGCTAAGAAGCAGACCAATGACTATTTGTTTATAGCAGGAGATAGTATAAAAGAAATGCCAGAAGCAATTCCATGGGCTTTGTGTGGAATACTTGCAGTGATAGTCATCTGAGGTCTACAATCTAGATTGGTTTATTGATTAGATTTTGATAGGAGTGTAGTAGAAATGAACACTGACCCATTGCTTCATCATCCAAGAGGTAGATTTTCTTAGCAGAGGATGGTTTCGACCCATCGACCTCTGGGTTATGGGCCCAGCACGCTTCCGCTGCGCCACTCTGCTGGTTTGTGGAAAACAGCAGTTAATTTCAGAGTACCTTGAATGTGATGCATTTGATTGTATAGATCAGGGGTGGGCAAACTTTTTGATTTGTGGGCCAGAAAGGGTTCTAAAATTTGGCATAAGGGCTGGGCAAGGAGCAGATGGAAGGAGTGATTTGATAATGAACCTCATAAACTAAAAAGATAATATGGAATTTAGAGAAAAACGTGCTTTAATTTTGATTAAAATTCACATATTTTCATTTAAAAACAGAAAAATTGGGAATTTTAATTTCTAAATTTTGATTTTTGTTCTCTTTTTGGTGATCCAAAAGGTTGATGTTCTTCAGAGGAAAATGCGAACTCAATGAAATCCGAAAAATCACCCTCTGACTCAGAAAAAAACACACACGAACGCCAGAGAAACAACACCGTTCATGAGAAGAGACCAGAAATACAATGGAAATAAACCAATAATTAGGAATTTTGATCCAACGTATTTTAATTCGGAGGGCCAGATTAGGTAGCCTAAGGGGCCGCATGTGGCCCCCGCGCCATAGTTTGCCCACCCCTGTTTTAAATGGTCTTAGACCTTCTCTTTTAAGAGATCTTCTTTTAAATGATGAGCCCTCATGGATCCTGAGGTCCTAATTTAGAGTTTAGCTGATGTTTAATCTACATGCTAGCTATTTTGGCTAATTTGAGTTTTTAAAACGTTTTTTAGGCTACTTTGAAGTTAGGCTAATATTTACATGCTAACTGTTTTGGCTAATTTGGGCTTTTCTCAGATTTTTAGGCTATATTGAAGTTTAACTAACTTCAGCTACATGCTAGCATTTTTGAATAACCTGCTTTTTTTTTAGTTTATTTAGGCTAATTTGGCATTAAGCTGATATTTTAGCTAGCTGTCAGTTTCAGCATCTTCAGCTATCTGGACTAGCATCTTCAGTGGCCAAATTAAGCTATCACAGGTAATGATATTATTATATATATTATATATATATAATATATATATATATAATATATATATATATATATATATATATTATATTATATATATAGTTCATATTTATGTTAAAAATGTACGATTTTAAAGTTTTAAAATGTAGTTTCAGAGCGTTCAAATGTTTTTGCTTATCTTTAGGCCCGAGACCTAAGGTGTGTTTTGGATTTTGGCCCCTTGTGTGACTGAGTTTGACACCCCTGTTTTAAAATAAAAACAAATAAAAAACAAACAAACATGCATTTATGATCTTTAATGTTTCTAAATGCCACAGAAGGATGTGTGATACGATGAACATTGAGTCCAGAAATGAATATAAGACCAAAAAAAAATAAATCTAAACACTGACTGAAATCACTTCAAACCAAAAAACTTGCTAAACTACAACAAAATAATTTATTTAAATCTTACTTAAATCAGATTTCATGTTTGCAGAAAAAAGTTTTCATTAGATTTGTGAGGTTTAACGAGTCAAATTAACATTTCATTCTACAAAAACAAACCAAAGTTATTGTTACTGCTAAGCTTCTCTTCATGAGGTGAAGATCTTTGTTGTGGTTCTGCCGCTCAGGCGCAGATGAAGTGGAGTCTCTCCTCACAGTCTCGATTCTCCCACTCTCCCTGTTTGGTCAGAGCTCCACAGCGCTTCCGGACCGGACACTGCTGGTCCGGACCTCCTGCTTGGTTCCAGTTCTGGAACTCCAGAGGATCCCCGTTGGCCCACATCCACGTGTCCCCCAGGAAGCGCAGCCCGACCCACACCCGCTGAGTGACGGAGGAGTCCTGGATCTGGTTCTGGGCCAGCAGGTTCTCTGTCTGGGAGAGCAGGCTGGTGAAGTCCTGGTGGTTCTCCCTGCAGTGCTCCAGAGCCTCCTCCCAGGTCTTCTCCTCCTGGACCACTATCAGGTTCAGGCAGAAGAAACTTTTGGATGAGGTAAGGGTTTTATGAGTCCATTGGCCGTCCTTCCACAACACTCCCTCCGAGGTGCGCATCCAGCCGCTGAGCCAGTCTTGGCTTCTGGAATCGGCTCCTCCGGACCACTTCCATTTCAGATCCGTGAGGTCCCAGTACAGACCGACCCATCCCTCCTGGTTTTCACTCACAGACTTCTTTAACACTCGTTCCTCCTCGTTGGTGCTGATGGGTGATAAATCGGTGTACTGGCTCCTGCAGTACTGCTGAGCGTCTGACCAGGACAGATGCTCAGAGACAAAGACGTGTTTGGCGGCCGAACCGGTAAAAACGAGGACGGCGAAGACGATCCTCTCCATCCTGCCGCAGCCTTCCAACAGAATGACTGATGCCGGAGTCTTCACCAACATGTCCAGACGGGTAACATTTGCATGGAGACTCACAATGGATCCATCGCAGAGATAACAGATGAAGTCAGTGTCTGCTGGGATGTTCAGATTTGTATATTTGAGAAGTTCTAGAACAGCAAAGTGAGTTCTGGTGTTTTCTGGTGCTTTTTCATGTTCTGTTGTCCCACCTTTTCAACCTTTAACACGATTATTCCAGTACTGGAATTATGTCGATCATGTTAACTATTAAAAAGTTGACATTAAATCAAAGAACATCAAAGGTACATTTTTCCAGGCATCATCAGTGCCCAAGTCCTCTCTATGGGCCACACAATGTTGTTCAGTTAGGTGTAGTATTTGGCGGTAGCATTACTGAGGCACCATCGGACGTCAGCATCACCATTCTCTGCATGTCCAGTTCATGTTTGGAGTAAAACTGAGTTATTACTTGCACAATATCCTGCTGTCAGTTGGATGATGCCACCAAACACAGTTCTATAGTTAACATCATTTTCCTTCCTGTATTTAATATATAGGACTAGCATTTTGTGTACTGATATGTCTGTGCTCTCATGTACTATCAGGGTATGTCAGGGTGCATTTTGAACCCTGCACATAGTCTCATTCTGCACTATTTCGTTGATTGATTTCACAAATTCAAAGCCATAGTTTTTACTTCACCAGCTTTCTGGTAGCCTCACATACTTTGTCATGTTTGTTTAACTGACAGCATTGATAATGAGATAAAACAATAAAACACTGTTAATGAGAACTTTAACTTGCTCTGGGTCAGATTTTGTTTTGTGTGACAGCTCGATCTTTTTCTCTCGGTCTTTTGCGCTCTCCCCCAATAATGTACCGATCCCCTGTCCCGTCTTGAGTCTTCGTACAATTCCAGCAGCTTTCAAATGACGTTTTTGCTGAATGTGATGCTTAAGGTAGTCCAACTTCCATTCAGTCCTTGGAAAACTCATTTGCTACTTTGGCTTCGCTCCATGTTTCACAGAATAGACCTTTCTCTCTCGAAAAGGAAAAAAATCTCACTCAGTTACCACTTGTTCTTCTATTTTCACATACTCCGTCCGACAGTCATTCCATCTTAAAAGAACCACATTTCTTTTTTACTTTGGCTTGATGAATGGATGCGTCGCTGCCCGTTCGTTTCTCCATGATCAGGGGTTAGCATCTGCGTCTCTTAACTACGCTGTTAGCTAGCTAACCTGACGCGTAGCGTACATGAACTGTACCTGTCACTCATTAAGTTACAAAATGGTGCAAAAATAAATATATGATTGGTCTAATTAACTAGATTATATCAGTTCTAAAAGTAGCAGTGCGTGATTGCGGACGCGTGCAGCTTAGAGGGAACATTGGTGAGGTGTCTTTTATTTTGAAAAGAAGGAAAGGATCAGCTCAATGCAAGAAATGTAGAAGTAGGAAGTGTAATGTCAGCAGTTATTTAAAATAAACTCTTCATTTACTCTTTGTGGTGCATCTCAGTAAGACATTTGTAAATCTAAGTATCCAAAATCAAATCAGAGACTCTTCCTGAATTTTCCAAACCACAAGGTGGATCTGAAATCCTGTAATTTGTTCAAAAATGGAAAATCTGCTGCGTCTTCATTCTGTCTGTTCTTATTGATGACCAATTGGTTTTTTTTTTGTGGTAAATTTTGTTCAAAAATCTGACAAAATGTTTTCCTTGAACTTGTGATTCAAGTACTTTTTACATTACTTTCTCAAATTTAATCTTTTTGTTTTTCTTTAACCACAGAGTCACAAGAGAAAAAGGGAAAAGAGTCACATGTGGGTCTGGAGCCGCAGGTTGCACACCTTTATTTTGATTTAGAGCACATGTCTGAAAGTCAAGGCCCTGGGGCCGGATCCGGCCCTAAGGATAATTCCATCCGGCCCTCCAGATAATTTTATTTTATTGTTAATAATGACCCGATGTTTTTTTTGCGCTCATTTCCAACTCATATAATTTTGACAAAATATATTTTTATAGATGGTAAAATATTGAAAGTTATTTGAGTTTTAAATTGATTCATTCTGGAATAAAATTCTTTTTAATTATTCATACGTATGTTCAAAAGTTACGTTTTTAAAGTTTTAAAAAAGTAGTTTTAGAGTGTTTAATAATTGTTTATGCTGTTCGTTCCACGACATAAGTGAGTTTGGATTTTGGGCCCCCGTACGATCGAGTTTGACACCCCGGATTTAGAGTTTTACATGTATTTTATTTGGTGACGGACTCAATCAGAAAGTGTCTGGGTCACGCTTTAGTCAAAGCCCGGATCTCTTCCTCTTTTGTTTACAAGTGATAAAGACGGAATTGAATGTGAGCCTTCGTCAGTCTGTGTTTGCATGTGTGTTGCAGTCGCCCTGCAGCGACGAGGAGGAAGAGGAGGAGGAGGAAGGTTTCTTTTAAGAAGGTCAACGTCTTGAACGAACTTTTGTGAATTCCATTTTTGAGACTTTTTCATTTTTTTTCATCAAACATCTGTGTTAAAGAGGAGCAGGATTAGGGTTCGGCATATAGAACTACATTTACATAAATTCACATGTAAAACCTTATTAAGATAAGATGATTCAGCAAAAATGGAATATAAATGCAGCCAGGGGAGGCATACTAAGATAAATGTGCCTCTAATCTGTGATATAAATCTGTTTTATATGTACGATTCTAATCATTTGTCATTTTTGTCCTCCTAATCTGTGTTTTGTATAATGGTGCATTTGTTAACTCAGCGTATGCTAATAATGTCAAGCTTTATTCAAATGTTACAGACATATATACATTTTATTCCATGACCTTGATTTCTATATAATTTGTAATGCATTTATTTGCAGTAACTCAGCCTCACTGTAGAGGGCGCTTGAGAGCTGCTTTGGTTGTTTCTAAGAAAGTTTAATGTTTTGTTCCAACTGAATTCTAACATGTTGGATGTAATAGCAAAAAAAAAAAAAGTTCTCAAAGTTCTCAAAGTTGAAGTAATAAATAAGAAATAATGATGAGAAATTAAGAAGAAAAAAAAGGGAGACGAGAAGACGCTAAAGTCTCAGAGATTTTTGTCCAGAAAAGCTTTTGGATTTTGTTTCTTTCTTGCAACTTTTCAGAATTTCCTGTTGATCATTCCCAACTTTTTACTCCCATAAAAGAAAAACATTTCTGTTTAAAGCAGCAACGTAAACTTAAATTCCCATTTCCTCCTGTGAGTTTTCTTGATTTAAAACATGAATCATTTGTTTATTTCTACATTTAACTTTAGGAATTCTGCTGCAAACTAAACAGCTTTAAATTGCTTTTGTATCGATTTCCCTTATATTTCCAAACTAAAATAAGGCAAAAAAGTTGAACAATATAAAATTTTCAGCAAATTACAAGAGAAATAATGCTGAACGTTTTTCAAAACAAACAATTTTAGCCACTTTCCTCTACATACATGAGGCTTCAAGCCATTTTTCACCCAGAATGACCCCTAGAAATCTCTACACAGAAACTTTTTCAACTTTTACTCCATCAATGAACAGTTTTACTTTTTCCTGTTTTTTCTTTTTTTTTATTAGCAAAAACAATAAACATAGTATTTTGTAGATTCAATGAAAGTTAATTATTATTAAACCAATATCTAAGTTTAACCATTTCATTTTTTCTAATGTTGCATCTTCATATAACAGAATGTCCAAACGGTCACTAAGGTGCACCAGTTTTTATTTGCATCCCACCACGTCTCCGTACATCCGAACACACCTGATCTCTCACTCTCTGACCTCTACTGCCCTCTGCTGGCCATATGATTAACATAAACTATAATATCAAACATTTCAGATTCAAGATACCAAATAAATACTAAGAACACGTAATTAATCAATGACTTCTATTTTATTTTATTATAGATTAAGACCGCTGCTGTTGTCTTGTTGGAATTATTGTTTTTTTTTATTCATCCAACATTTTACTTTTGCTATACCATCAAATTAAACCAAAATAAAAGCTGTTCCTTTTCTTTGGAATAGTCAGGAAATAAAATACCCACTTTATTTTGGAGCCGCTTGTGTCTGACCTGTCATTCTACACCTGGCTACATATAATCAACATTAAAAAAAAAAAAAATTATTAGTAGTGATTCATTTTGTGCATAATTTTATATTTTTTATGATAATGAAGGAATTTAAGAAACAACCTGTAGGGCTACTTGGTAGGGATGTGAATCTTACAATAAGTCAAGATTCGATTCTGAATCAACTGTCAATGCAGACATTTTAAACACACAGAGACCCTCCAGGATTTTGCGGCAGATTTTTATGATTGTTGCAGCCTGAAGTTTCTGATGTTACTGCAGCTTTTGTAAAAAGTTGCAATGTTTTTGAATATATAAATCTTTTTTGAAAAGCGCCAAAAAATGTTAATTATAAAATAAAAATCACATTCTCATAACTCTTTTTATTGTGACACATGCACAAAGAAAACCCAGCATCATCAGCATATAAAATGTTGCTAAGCTGTCGTTGAACTTGAATAGAAAAGTCAAACACAGGATGAACTTTGGTCTTTCCTTTTCAAAATAACCCAAATATGTGTTGATTTAAACCTATTTTAGAGCAAAATATTTCCAGATTTCCAGTGAAAAATCATGAACTTAAAAACATCATAAACAGATGAATCCTCAGACGTTCTCAGAATCTTCCTCTTTATCTGTTTCTAAAACATCACTGCTGAGTTGCTGGTAGAAGAAGACAAAGGCTTTGAGGAGCTGATCTGGTTTGAATGATCTGCTCTGTTTTAAAGTGTCAGGAATTGTGGTGGAGGACCCAAATGCAGGAGACCAGACTTGGTGACAGAAACATAAACATTTACTAAATTAACCTAAACATGACAAAACCAGGAGAATAAACCAGTGCCGTGACAGAAAGTAGAAGAGCAGATGACCTGACAATGAGAAACTGAAAAACCAGACACTTAAATAGACTGAGGTTGATTAACTAAATGAAGACAGCTGTGGACGATTAACCTGAATGTGGTGAAACTGACAGGAAAACAGAACATGACAAAACCTAAACACTGAATCATGATATGAAGAAGCTTCTCTCAGGTGTCTGTAGGTTCTATATGAAATTCTTTCCTGCAGACTCTTTATTTGTGTTTTCAAAAGACTTAGTTTCAGATTTAATGTATGTATTTTGGTGTAACAGTTTTTTTCCACATCTCTGTAACTTTTGTGTCATTTTTCACACTGCTGTCTGATTTCTAATGAAGTCGGGTTACGTCTTCAACTATGTTCATGGTTTGCACGAGGCCATTGATTTAAAAAAAAACAATTTGAACGAAAGACGAGAGGATTTATTGATGCTGTTTTTACTTTGAGAATTTGTACACGACCGGGAAAAAAGTAAAGTAACAAGTAGTGAATTACATTTTAAAATAAGTAAAAGGGAAAATAATTTCTGTACAATTTCATCTAATAACTAAAGTAATCAATTACTTTTTTAATCTCCAAGGATGATTGGCTGAGACAGTTTAAGGGGTCAGACTTTTCTGAAATAAGAGCAATCAGCTAAAGTTGTGGCTAAATTGCTGATTATCGTCTTTACTAGAACCAAATAAATAAAAAAGAAAACATCTTATGATCTTTAATATTTCCATTTACTCAGTGTTATACCTGGTCCTGTTTGGATGAATATGGGGCTGATTTTCTTGCAATAGTCATTTTTTTGGGCTACTAAAAATGAACAGTTTTCAAAAGCACACTGTCGTTGCACATTGGTTGAAAAACACTTGATAGAGAGAACCGGATTGAATGTATGGAATATGTCTTAGTTTTAGCTCCAGTGAAATGAAGCCAATTTTAAAATATGTTTTCTGTCGAATAAAATGACTGAGTAATATCTTTTTGGGATTTTGACTTATTGGAGCCAGCGAGTACTTGCTGTTTGGGTTGCCAGGGGGGTAGGGGTCAGTCAGTCCAGCTGTCCTATTCAGTCGGTGGCTTCTTATAAGTGGACGCAGTGGCTTTGGATTAGAGAAGCCAGGAGTCCTGCCTTCAGCTGAATATCTCTAAAACTGTGGGCATATACTTCAGTAAGACGAACAGAGCGTCACCTGACCCCAATATGGAAATGAATGGAGAAAAGATGGAGATTGTTAGCCATTTCAAGCATCTTGGTTTAACGATTGATTCACAATTTTCCTTTAAAACCCACATTGAAAAATTGTGTAAAAAGATCAAGTTCAATCTTTTAAATTACCGGTCCATACGTAATGAAATGTCCCTTGAAGCTACAAAAATGTTTTTAAACTCAATGATTTTTAGTCATTTTAATTACTGTATAACCTCCTGGTCCCAGGCTGGGTAAAGAAACCGCTTGAGGTGTTATATAATCAAGCTGTTAAGGTTCTGGACAAAAAACCAAGGAACTATCATCACTGTGCTGTTTTTAAAAAAAACATAGTCTTTTAAACTGGGACAATCTTCACAAATTCATGGACATTCGGCTGATGTTTAAGGTGCTCTATAACTTAGATCCAGATCCCCTTTCAGTGTTTGTCAACCGAAGAAAAGACTCAGTCAGTCAGCCTGGTCAGTGAGGAGTGTTGCAGAGTGGAACTCCGTACCTGAGGAGGTCAGACACTCCACCACATGCAAGGATTTCACCAAAAAAACTAAAAAAATACCTCACCAACACCTACAGGTTCCAACACTAAAAGAATGTCCCCATTATATGTTTTCTTGTGCTGTCTTGTTCCTTCTAAGCTGTGTATATCTATATGTAGTGTAAAGTCTTTTCTTGTGTTTTACAGCTGTTGTTCTCTTCAGATGTTAGTAGCCTGATATGTCCTTTTCTCTTTTATTGTCTACTCGTTTTCTGTTACTGTCTTTTAACGTTTCTTTTAACATTCTCGCCAGGGGACTACAGATGGAAAATAGCCTTCTTGGCTAATTCTGGCTTTTTTAAAACCATGTTTAATTTTTAATCATGTGTTTTGCTTTAAATTGCATTGTCCCCTTTCTAAAAAAAAATAAAATAAAAAAGAAACTAAGCCAGTGGAGCAGTAGCTTCTTTAATTGCACACTCAAAACGTATAGATATAAATATAAAACAGTTGGAATAAAACAAATTGTTTACATCATTGAACAAAAGAAGATGGCAAAATAAAGACATGATAAAATAAAGTACACATACATACTAAAGCTGCGTTCACACCTAACTTGATTTGCACATAGTACAGTGATTTCCTAGTACAGTGACCTTCACTCCTGCTGGGAGAGCTGCGTCTGAATGATGGCCGCTTAAGCGTGTTTCCGTGTTTGTGTGTCCCATGTTTGAAGACCCCTGGGGTCCGTTTCAAGAAGGCGGTTTTGTTGTAACTCTGAGTTCATGAACTCCAAATTCAGGAAAACTCTGACTAACTCTAACTTTAACCTGTGATCAAAAATCCTCCCTTACTTAACAAGTGACATGATTTAGTTCTTATCCTGACTTGAAATGATTCCAATGTCGACGTACACATTAACTCTGAAGATATTTTCTCTCTCTGTTTTTCCTCTTGATGTTCTTGATGAAAATATGGTCGTAGTCGGCAGATGCTTGAAGGAACTCGTCAATTTCTGTCGCCGGAAGTATGAAACTCCGGTGTTTGTTGCCGTTTCCATGGTGAATTGTGCTGTCTTTGCTCCATTGGTCAGGGTTTTAATTCAACTTGATTGAATCAACTCTTTTTAGCTGTTCTGAAACCGAAAACTCTAAATTTGAGAATTTTGAGTCCATGGACTCTGAGTTCAGGTTTGAACTCTAAATTTGTTCAACCTGCTTCTTGAAACGGGCCCCAGGGAGACCAGGTGTTGGGTTTACTTTACTCTAGAATGCTTTACTTTAGGCTCCTTTAAGAGCACAGGAATGAGCAGCAATGCAGCCGGTGTGAACGCAGCTTTTCATGTAACTTATTGTCCTAAACAAATGTGAGAAATATTCTTGCTTTTTTGTGAGTTACAATAAGTTAAAATATAAACAAATCTCATGAAATATATTACAAAATGGTAGGTTTTTGAAAATGTACTTTTTTTATATATATATAAAGCTTGCCCAACTTTATTGGAACATCAAAATCTAAATCATACCGGCTACTATGTGAAATTACACCGTAAGATTTTTTTTTTTTTCAAATTTTACCAGAACATAAAATTTAGAGGAACACCAGAAATGAAAATCCTCCCAAAAACTATTAACATGCATGAAATCAAACAACAAATGATCAATCATTTCAAAGTCTTAAACACAAAAACATACAATTGTTTTCTTCAAAATTAAAATATGTATTTTAAAAGTTCTTTACAAGGATATAGGTCATTTATGATTTTAAATCTACTTCTTACTCAAGTTTCTCACTTTCATTCAGTTGAACGTAGTTGTCCTGTTGTAGCCAAATTTCCATTAAGGCTACCAGGTTAAGTTTATCATTAATCAATTAATTGACTTACAGGGACTTTGAGGAAATTGATCTAATGTTTTGTAACCCACATTTAATGACATCATTTTCGATTCATGTGACTCACTCCTTTCATTTGCCTCACAGCACATAAACTAAAACTGAGAACTGCTGGACGTCAGGGGTTACCACCAGCACTAAAGGCCGTGAAGAGGAGAGTTTTAAACTGCTGCTTTCTGCCCGGGTTACTGGGCTGCATGGCTAAAGATAACAGAAATCTTTCTAAAAAGAAGAGTGGGGCCGTCCAAAGCAGGATGGATGCCATCTGGCCACATGAGACCGGGCTTTTCCAAAAAAAAAAGATTTCTGGTCACCATCTGGCTAACCAGATGAGAAGTGACTATATATTTTATCATTGATTAGATTTGGTAGAGGACAAAAGAAAATCACTATGTCTTGACACAGATTTAGCAATTCTATGTTAAAGATTCTATGTTTAATCTGAGATGCTCTGATTGTCTCCGTTGGGTTTCGTTACTGCCTGCGTGAATCACGACTCGACGGAACCTGGACTTACTCTGTGCTAATATCCTAATATTTCCTCCTTATGCTTACTTCCTTCTGGTATAATCCCATCCTGGCTATTCCCCGGCTGCTGGGGAGGCGCTGGGGTGCTAGCTAAGTTAGTTCTGTTAGCTACGAATACCAACCTGGCTAGCCAGCTTAGCTTCCAATATGCGGAGCCACGCCTCTAACTGCTCTGGCCTCCGAGTCTAAGATAAGATTATATTTAACACAACTACCACTATCCTGAATAAAGGAGACTGGATAAGGAAAGGGGTAGACGTCACGCTAAATGCTAAGCTAAGGCTAGCAGTATATAGCTAAAGAGAAGCGACTCCGTCACAATAGTTCACTTACTAAAATGCTAAAGATACTACTCAGAATTTTTAAATTCTAAACCAGACACTAAGTTAGATAATTGGAAAATCAGGGAATTGAATAACAGAAACGACAAGGCATGGGTTTATGCTCACCCGGAAATAACTTCACCGCCGGGTTTTTCTTTTTCTCATTACAAGAATCGTGTTGATGTCATGTGAAAAGTATAGCTTTCAATTCAATTCAAATTTAAGTATATAGCCCAATATCATAAAGAAAATTTGCCTCATTGGGTTTCATGCCGATGCAGAAAATGAGTCATAAAATATGAACAAACGCTAAAAACTAAACAGACTAAATAAACTGGTTATCCCTGCCCTTAGACCCTCCCTCCCGGTAAGGAAAAACTCCTTAAAAAACCTGAGTCAGGAAAAAAGAAGAAACTTTAGGGATTCCCACATGAGGGAGAGATCTTATCCCAGAACGAACAGACGATTTAACAGGATTATTAAAGAAAAATTAGTGATTGGACCAGATTTTATATGTGTCTTGGTTTTATTAAACGGCACCAACTGCAATAATCTGTTTATTTTACAAGTTGGTGGACAGTTGCCAAACCAGTGGGCAGTAACTGACCATCCAGAATCCTCACTTCTTTGGAAAGCTGTATGTCCAGAACTGTCTGGTTACGCTCTCCTTTTTATTTATTTATTTATTTTTTTTAATTTAACTTGTCCTGTCCAACAGCTGAGCAAACAGATACGGGCTGAGAGCCTCTTGTGTTGGGCAGATTCTACTGTCACAACAGTGACAGTGACTGCATACTATTAGTGCAAAGGTGAGCTGACACCTGTGCTCAGGGAGAAGAAGAGAAAAACATGTGAATCGAACTGCACCAAAAAAAAGCATGGAGAACTAAATACAATAAAGAATAAAGAGTGGAAGAAATGAGAATAGAGAACAGAACCCCAGAGCTGATGTGGAGAATAACATGATAGAAAATCTAAAAATGACATTTAAACATATCAGTATTAATCTAGCCTGTCAAGAGTCACAGCAGAGGGAATATTCTCTGATTACTAGCTAACCTGGCAGAATGCTAACCTGTCCAAAGAGGAATATTTTAAGGCTAGCTTTGAAGGTAGAAACTGTGCTGGATCTCTGACATGAGCTGGGAGCTTATTCCAGAGAACAGGGGCTTGGTGGATGATGGTTCCACCTCCAACTCTACTTTATCTCCTTCTTGTTCTTCTCTGGTTCATCCTTAACCTGTATGTGTTTTTGGCCTCTTTTATGCAGGTTTCCAGTTTACGTTGGCATGTCTTCATCATTTCCTGGTTGTTCCTCCTGAATGCCATGTTCTTCCCATTCAACGCAGCTTCAATCTCACTGTTGACCCAGGGTATATTGTCAGAGAAGCAATTCTCAGGTCTGACAGGCGCCTCCAAATGAAAACAAAAGTCCAAGTTGTCTGTCATAGTGCATAATGCCACCTCAGTATCTTCTCCGCTCAACTCAACTGGCTCACTCCCATCAGTACTCTCAGAGCAGTCCTTGACAGCCTCTGCTACAGAAATCAACCTCTTGATTTGTTCAGTGGGGACTCGTCTTTTCTTGAGGACGTAGTTAGGCAGCAGGCGTACAAGATTGTAGTCTGAGTTTCCTAGGGGGGGGAGAGGGGCCACTGAATATGACACCAAGAAGTTTGAATACAGGAGATCTAGTGTTGCGTTATTCCTTGTGGTACAGTTAACGTATTGGTATAAGGAAGGCTCATCTTCGTCTTCATGTGTCTCTAGGGTTACGTGATTGAAATCACCAGAAATGATGATGAACGCCTTAGGATTCTTGCTCTGTAGTATTCTCTTTTTATCCTTAATAAATTCACGAACTGCATTTGCCTTTGCCACTTTCTTTTTTGTATCTGGATGAATGTAAACGCAAAGTGCAATGACGAGGGAGAACTTACAGGACAAATAGTTCGGTATGATGCTAACAACCAGGAGCTCCAGAAAATGGTTACAGAACGTATCCAAAATGGTCAAACGATCAGGAGGACACCACCTTTGGTTGGCATATAGAATGAGACCACCACCATTACTTCTCCCACTGGCAACAAGGTCTCGGTCTCCTCTCACAGTGGTAAAGCCGGGCAGATCCACATTAGTGTCTGGTACACGGCTGGTTAGCCACGACTCTGTAAAGATGAGCAGACTGCTCTCCCTGTAGAGCTCATTTGTCTTGATCAGCACCTGAAGTTCATCCATCTTGTTGGACAGGCTGCGAACATTCCCCATCACAATGGAGGGAATAAAAGGCTTGACATCCCACTGATTAACAGCCATAACTTTAAGTTTAGCCTTATGTCTACGACCAACGTGACACCTCCGGTACTTCCGTGTTGGCTCCGATGGAATAACGCAACAAAGTCCAGTGATTCCGATGATCCTCTCCAACCGTCTTCAGTCGTTGAACAAACCAAACTATTGCTTTTTTCTGTCTCGCCTGTGAGTGATCCTACTGCTGGAAAGATATTTGCATCAATGTTTGCATTTCTTAAGATGCAAAAACAAACTTTCCACTCCCATCATCATTCCTCTTTTGACAGTATTAGGGGAATTTCTAATTTCAAAATGACTTTCTTTATGAAATTTCAAAACCTGTTTGATGGGGAAAGTTTTACTATATTATTAAACTTTATGGTTTAAATAACTAATCTTTTCTTATTGTTTTATTTATGTAAATCCTTGCTGTATTGAAAGAATCTAAATTTGTGGACAATTAATTATAATACAGTAATACCATGTTAAAAATATTTGAGTCAAATTAGAGACAGTGGGTTACAGTTTATGTTATGTAAAATGAGTCTGGTTAAAATAAATTATAATGAATCTTTCATTTCAGATAAAGCTTTTATTGTCTAAACCAGAGGTGTCAAACTCAAATACACAGTGGGCCAAAATTTTAAATTGAACAAACCTACGGACCAAGGTTGAACCAAACAAGTTTTGATTGAACAATGAATGCTGAACAGCAAGGCTTACAGAACTTTAAAGTGCAGGCATGCAAAATCGAGTTGCTAATAACTAATAACAATAATAGTAATAATAATAATAAAACCTATCAATGGCATATTAAATAAGATTGAAATAAAAATGGAATGCCTCTTTTCTGTTTGCAGACTTTTGAAGTAAAGACGGATCATTACAATCTTATTGTTGAATTGCTCAGAAGTGTAACTGATGTTTTTTGAAGAAAAAAAAACCCTTGGTGATTTTATAGTATAGGTTAGAAGTCAGTTTAGGAAAACTTCATAAAGCCACCTTTGAAATTGATCTTTTACTCCAATATCACAAATGTACTGCTTTTATAAATACTAAGTTCGAATTAAAAAAAATTGATTTTTAACAGGGGTTTATAATTAACAAACCCCTGTTGGGACATTAAAATCTGTCCAACACGAGAGGCTCTCAGCCTGCATCTGTTTGCTGCTGGACAGGACAAATTTAAAAAAAAAGGAGATAAATTTAATTAACTAATTACAGATCATGATTAAGTAATCACAAGAAAAAAAAAACGTAATCTAATGACAGCAAAAGTTACAGCTGTAAAGACAATTGTGTTAGTGTAGCAACAAAACATGGCAAGATGTATCGATATGTGTCTTGGTTTCAATTAGAACAGGGGTCTCAAACTCGCGGCCCGCGGGCAATCTGCGGCCCGCGGGATGATAATTTGCGGCCCCCGTCTTCATATGAAAATTACTGTTAGTGCGGCCCGCAAGGCTGATATGAATTACAGTTGTTGTGTGCTGAGCTGAACGAACCAATCATGGTAAGGTATATGGTTCTGGAGGTCGGGACGTCGGCGGGCTGTCAGAGCCTCCTCACTCTTTAATTCATTCCTCCAGTCAGCTGGGCGGAGGAGGAGCCATGAAGCTGCTGGAAGTGCTTTCTCAGTGAACGTGATTCACGGGCCCCGCTCCTCTTTCGCCACGTGACAACACGTGAACACAGCCTGCCGCTTGTCAAAAAAACTTGTTCCTGACGCCGCGCGACAATCCGCGCACTCTTCAAATATTCTGCGCGAACAAATCAGACCCTCGCGAGCGCTTTTTCCTCCTCCACGAGTAGAGAAAGTCCTCGCGAGAGAGACTGACTACTTCCGCGTGCGTGAGTGATGCCCGCGAGCGAGCAGAATCTTCAAAGGTGCTTCCACACCGGCCGCATGTCTGCGCGGGTTTCTGAACGCACGCGCAGCAGGTGGTATCCACACCGGAGCAGCGCGGTCACGCACGCAGCAGTAGAGAGGAGATTCTTCTTCTATGGTGTTTTCACCGTTCATTAGCGCTGCTGCGACTGTGCGTGAAATATTGAACTGGGTTGAAGACTCAGCGCGCGCTCAGTGCGTGCACAATTTGTGCGCAGAGCTTGAGACCAGATTTAAAGACTTGCGTATCAACGCGCGCTCCAGACGCGGAGGCCAGGAATTCTAGTGTGCGGCGTTTGCATTGACCTTTCAGTGAGCGCGCTGCTCTCAGCTCAGAAATGAAGGAGGTTCTGTAAATACAGACGTTTGAAACTGAATAAAAATATTTTTCTCTTGTCTAGTGTTTGTCAGGTATTTTCTCTTAGACACCCCCCCCACACACACACACACACACATACATACACATACACACACAGCTGCAAACGTATCAGTTAATTTGTTCAAGTTAAACGTTTATCTCTTCAAAATATTGTACTTTTATTATCATTAAAGAATGATTTAAAAAAAAAAACTTCTTGATAATCCGTTTTATTAATTGTTCTTTTTCTGTTTTTAAAATACTTCCAAAACTTCCAAAGTAAAAACAATCTTTCCTTGTTTCCCTCCACAGTAGTGATGGAATTCTGTCTTTTCTCAGAGATTCAGTTCTTTTGCATTGGTTCACTGTAAACAGCGGCTCTTTCTGCTACCAAATTGATTTTTAGGCTGTTTTTGCTATATTTAATTTATTATGTAGGATTATGCACAATATTCATCACTAATGTAAACATGTTTTTATTCGCATTCCCCCAAGGGGGGCGCGTCCCACCATTTGAGAAACACTGATCAGTCAGTCAGTCAATATGTGGTTTCAGTCGTCTGTGTCAGCTGTATGGTCATTGTTATTATTTTAATTATTAATGATTGATTTTTGGATTCATTTTTTTAAACTAATTAATTCATTCATTCATTATTTTGTGTTAAAAATAAAGATATTTGAGAACTTTGGAATGTTTTATCAGCGATTTTCTCGTGGAAATCCTGATGCGGCCCGGCCTCACCCAGACTCTGCCTCCAGCGGCCCCCAGCTGAATTGTGTTTGAGACCCCTGCTCTAAAGGCATTTCAACAGAAAAAGACTGAGTTTTGTTTCTTTTAATGTTAAGCTCTTCCTGATGTAGACAGATGGCTAAACAGCAGCTGCTAACTGCTACATGCTAGCGCCGTGATTTAACTCTTTAGGACCCGAGCTGTCCTTTGATATGCTTGTTTTATTTATCTGAAAGAGAAATAAAAGTTAAGAAAAATAACTACTCTGATAATAAAACCCAAAAATGTGATGTCTTAAGAGCTTGTTCATGTTTTAAATATGTTACAAAAGTATTGGATCAGGACTTGGTTTCGGCAAATCCACAAAATCCAATGACTCGGAATCGGATTGGGACCAAAAAAACCTGATCTGGACATCCCTAGTTTTGGGGTATTTCAGGGGTAATTGTAAAAGGAATGCTTTTAATGAGAATATTTTTGAGACGGTTTCAAATTATTTTGATCCTTGTTTGCCTTTATTATCTCGCAGACATGGCTATGAGCAACAGCAAAGAGGAGCTACGACAGAACAGTTTTTAGTTTTTCTTGCATTGAAATTGTCTTACTTTCGCTCTGTTTTTAGTGATTTTGTGTACACAGAAATGTAAGAAACTTTAACTAGTCAGAAACGATCTTCTGCAGATCTACATCTCATTTTTTGGCAATTACAAGTTGGTGGACAGCTGCCAAACCAGTGGGCAGTAATTGACCATCCAGAATCCTCACTTCTTTGGAAAGCTGTATGTCCAGAGCTGTCTGATTACACTCTCAACACTAGAAAAGTGTTAGATACGGGACCTGGGGGGTCTGGCTTGTCGGGTTCTCCGCTGAGAAATCGGTGGGGGCCGCGGCCGGTCTGGCTGCCTAGGTCCCGTTGGTGCCTGACCAGTACACCCACAGGGGAGGCTCTTGGGGGCGGGGACTCGGATTTGTCCCTGGGACTGGCTCCTTCTTGGCTCCTCCCTCCTTGTGGGGGGTGGCGGGTGCTGCGCCTGGCGGGTCGGCTCTCGGGGGGTGGGACGCCTGGGCTGGGGGAACTTGGGCCCAACGCGGGGGGGGGCGGGGGGACAGGGGTCTGCCATCGGGGGTCAGTCTGCCAACTGACCCCAACATATCCCCTTCCTCATACAAACATGCAATAGGGAGAAGGGGAGGGTGTCTGTATTGCGGTGCGCTGCGGGGGGTGGACTACCTGCCAGTGGCCCTCCTCCTGTGGCCGCTGCAAGGATTTGCCCCTCCCCTCGATTTTATTTGCACCTTAGACATTTAGGACCCTTGGTGGGGGGGGTGCTTGGACATCACTGCCAGCAAACAGTCGATGTCCTTTCAGTGCCCCTTCCGCCAATTTTAACCGCACCATAGACATGTAGGGCCGCTGGTGGGAGGGTGACGGGGCATCTCTGCGAGAAATCAGGAGATGCCCTGTTAAGGCCTTCTCACCAATTTTAACCGCACCCCTTTAGTACACACACCTCTAACACCACAAACATACACTCTAACAAGCAAACACGCACGCATCACACAAGGAAGGTGGGACCTTCGACCTTCTGTCCCCTACCCCATCCCTGGCGGGGGTGCGGGGAACCTCGGCCTGGTGGTCTAGTCTCTTGGGTGCCGGTCTCCTGGGCCCGGCAGTCTCCTCCCCACGCCGGGAGTGGGATCCCCGAGATTTAGCAGGGGATCAATCTACATCGGAGCCGGGGGGTCCAGGTCTCGGTGGTGCGGAATCCGGTCCCTGCTTTCGAGAACTAGTCCTCTCCTTAACTCCATCAGTGGGTGTGCCTGGTCGGGCCTTGTTTTGTACATCACTCCTTGGGGCCTCTGTTTCTCTTGGGTTCTCTTCTGCTCGGCGGGGGTGGGCGGCCTCTGCCCTGCTTCTCCGCTGGACCTTCGCGGTGGGGGCAGGCGGTTGTCTGGAGTGTGGGGTGGGTTGCCCTTGGGGGCCCTGGCTCGTACCTGGGGTGGGGCGGGGGGTCCTCTGCGCCACTGGGTGGTGGTGGGCTGCTCCTCGGGGTTGGGGGGCTCTCCGGGGGTGGTCCCGCGTTCCTCCTGCGGGGTGGGGGGGGGGCTGCTCCTCTGGCTGGGCTGGGGCCTGCACTCTCCGTGTTCCTGTGCCTTCCTGCTCTTGGGTGTGGGGGCCTCTGCGGCGGTCCCGCGTGCCCCGGTCTGGGTGCTCGGCGGGATTGCCCGGCGGGCGGTCTCTCTCCGCGGCTCCACGGCGGGTGTTGGGGGATCTTGGCTGCAGCTGCTGCCCCGGCGGGGGGTCTTGGCGTGGGGATGGCCGGGCGCTCTCCCCCTGAGTACATTCCATCACCACCCACCTCAGTGAAACATAAACACTCACCTGAGCACTAACCGTTTGTGTGACAGAATGAAAGTCTTTATCTGAATGGGTTTGTATGATGGAGTGTGTGAGCTGCTGTTATAGCTGAATTGCGTACATGTGTAGTATATGTATAGTATATGTGAGTATGTTTAGTTTAAATGTAGAGACTATTTTGGCCAACAAGTGTGTGTGTAACTATAGAGCGTGTGTGTAGACAGGCCCCGCCCATTCTAGTTTATCACTTAGTCCTGGTTGTTTTATGATGTTGCTTCCCTCTGTTGCCATCTTATCTCCCCCCCCCACCCCTCCCCCACCCTCTTCCCTTTTTCCGTCCGGTCCAACGACAAAGAAAAATAAATAAATAAAATAAAACATAATCAATATAAATAAAGTTTAGCATTAAATACAACAGGAGTTTATACTCAATAAATCCCTGTTGTGACAGTAACGTCTGCCCAACACAAGAAGCTCTCAGCCCACATCTGTTGGCTCAGCTGTTGGACAGGACAAGTTAAAAAAAAAAAAAAAAAAAAAATGATTACACTCTCAACACATTCTCCCTACAAAGTTCCAGTTATCTTGACAAATGAGTCTAAACAAGAAGTTGCCATTGCCCTATTACCAGTTATTGCAAGGATTGCAACTGATAAAGATAAAACACCAGATCCATCTTCATGACCAGATTGCATTCAAGCATCAAACTAGCCCCATACATCTAAAAGACTTTGAAGATGACTGGAGGGATGTACATGATCTGCTTAAGGGTAGAGTAATTGGGTAGTCTTAATCCCCTTTTTCCTTCCCCAGTTTTTGTTGTTCAAAAGTTGAACGGAAATGTGTGCTTGTGGATCGATTATAGAAAGCTGAATTTGTAGACAACTAAGAATGCTCATGGTAATCATCTTCAGCCATGTTGTTCCTAAACTGTGATGTAGCACTGATTCTGCTTTAAGTCCTGATCCTTTTCTTTTCAACTCAGTACTTTTTGTATTATATTAATTATTTGATGAATACAATCTGCACAAATTGTCTTTTTTTAATGAGAATATTAGATTATTGTTACTGATTAATATAAATTCATCTGTGGATGTCTTGAAATTTGATTACATCACTGATACTAATGATCCTTTATAACCTGAATCTATTAATATTTGATATTAAGTCCTGAACCGGATATTGATAATTCATGAAGAGAAAATGGTTGAGCCTGGTGGGATTATATAAGTTCGCTTCCTTCCACTCCCTTTCAAGCGATCTACTTGTGATTCAGTTTGTGATGTTATTTCATGTATTAAAACCAGATTGCTTGATATAAACCATTTCATCCATTCAGTGTTTTTTAATCAGTTTAATATGCCAGAGTAATTTAATTAAATAGTATTCTGTTTTACTCATGAAGTGGAATACATTGTGATATTTTAGTATTTTATCTAAAGGGTTGGGAATCTCTTCTTTACAGTTTAGCAAACTGGAAGTTCCCAAACAGCCTCTTGTCTAGGTCCCTTACAAAGCTAAAAATGGCTAAAATGGTCAGTTTAGTCACGCTATGCCAAACTTCAGTCATATTAATTCAATTCAATTACATTTTATTTCTATACCCCAAAGTCACAAAGAAATTTTGCCTCATTGGGCTTCATGCAGGTAATTTTACAGATGCAGAAAATAGTCTTGAAACATGAAAAATAGCTAAAGGCTAAACAGACTAAATAAACTGGTCATCCCTGCTCTTAGACCCTCCCTCTCGGTAAGGAAAAACTTAAAAAAAAACCTGAATCAGGAAAAACGAAGAAACCTTATGGATTCCCACATGAGGGAGAGATCCCATCCCAGGACGAACAGGCGATACCAGAACTGGTAAGGGAAAATGAGCTTCTAAAACTAAGTATTTGAATAGAGTTCATGCAGATAGAGCTGAGGGACGAGTGGAGATGAAGTCCTCAGTCAGACGAAGCAGAAGTGCAGTCCACGACCAGGAGCAGGAGCGTGGGGGATCCACCTGGATCTGAAATCTCTCCCGCTCCCCAGAGGGGAGAGAGAGAGAAGAACAACATGTGAATCGAACTGCACCAACAAAAGCATGGAGAAATAAATATAATAAAGAATAAAGAGTAGAAGAGAGGAGAAGAAATGAGAATAGAGGACAGAACCCCTGACCTGATGTGGAGAATAACCATGATAGAAAATCTATAAATTACATTTAAATGTATCAGTGTTAATCTAGCCTCTCAAGAGCCACAGCAGAGGGAATATTCTCTTATTACTGGCTAACCTGGCAGAACGCTAACCTGTCCAAAGAGGAATATTTTAAGGCTAGCTTTGAAGGTAGAAACTGTGCTGGATCTCTGACATGAGCTGGGAGCTTATTCCAGAGAACAGGGGCTTGGTGACTGAATGTACCACCTCCGACTGTACTTTATTATCCTTCTGCTTCTTCTCTAGTTGGTCCTCATCCTTTATATGTTTTTGGCCTCTTTTATGCAGGTTTCCAGTTTACATTGGCAAATCTTCATCATTTCCTGGTTGTTCCTCCTGAATGCCCTGTTCTTCCCAATCAACGCAGCTTCAATCTCACTGTTGACCCAGGGTATATTGTCAGAGAAGCAATTCTCAGGTCTGACAGGCGCCTCCAAATAAAAACAAAAGTCCAAGTTGTATGTCATAGTGCATAATGCCACCTCAGTATCTTCTCCGTTTGACTCAACTGGGTCACTCCCATCAGTACTCTCAGAGCAGTCCTTGACAGCCTCTACTTCAGAAAGCCACCTGTTGATTTGTTCAGTGGAGACTCGTTCTTTAATGAAAACGTAGTTAGACAGCAGGAGTACAAGATTGTGGTCTGAGTTTCCTAGGGGGGGGAGAGGGACAACTGAGTATGACACCAAGAAGTTTGAATACAGGAGATCTAGTGTTGCGTTTTTCCTTGTGGTACAGTTAACGTATTGGTGGAAGGAAGGCTCATCTTCGTCCTCTGTGTCCTCTGTGTTCAGGTCTACGCGATTAAAATCTCCAGAAATGATGATGAACACCTCTGGATACTTGCTCTGTAGTATTCTCCTTTTAGCCTTAATAAATTTACGAACATCTTTTGCCACTTTCTTAGTGGGTTTTGGATAAATGTAAACACAAAAGACAATGACGAGGGAGAACTTACAGGATAAATAGTTCGGTATGATGCTAACAACCAGGAGCTCCAGAAAATGGTTACAGAACTTCTCCAGAATGTTCAAACGATCAGGAGGACACCACCTTTGGTTGGCATACAGAATGAGACCACCACCCTTACTTTTCCCACTGGCAACAAGGTCTCGGTCTTCTCTCACAGTGGTAAAGCCGGGCAGATCCACATTATTGTCCGGTACACGGCTGGTTAGCCACGACTCTGTAAAGACGAGCAGACTGCTCTCCCTGTAGAGCTTATTTGTCTTGATCAGCACCTGAAGTTCATCCATCTTGTTGGACAGGCTGCAGACATTCCCCATCACAATGGAGGGAATAAAAGGCTTGACATCCCACCGATTAACAGCCATAGCTTTAAGTTTAGCCTTACGTCTACGACCAACGTGACACCTCCGGTACTTCCGTGTTGGCTCTGATGGAATAACGCAACAAAGTCCAGTGATTCCGATGATCCTCTCCAACCGTCTTCAGTCGTTGAACAAACCAAACTATTGCTTTTTTCTGTCTCGCCTGTGAGTGATCCTACTGCTGGAACAATATTTGCATCAATGTTTGCATTTCTAAAGATGCAAAAACAAACTTTCCACTCCCATCATCATTCCTTTTTTGACTGTATTAGGGCATTTTCTAATTTCAAAATGACTATCTTTATGAAATTTCAAAACCTGTTTGATGGGGAAAGTTTTACTATATTATTAAACTTTATGGTTTAAATAACTAATCTTTTCTTATTAGTTTTATTTATGTAAATCCTTGCTGTATTGAAAGAATCTAAATTTGTGGATAATTAATTATAATACAATAATACCATGTAAAAAATATTTGAGTCAAATTAGAGACAGTGGGTTACAGTTTATGTTATGTAAAATGAGTCTGGTTAAAGTAAATGGTAATGAATCTTTCATTTCAGATAAAGCTTTTTTGTCTAAACCAGAGGTGTCAAACTCAAATACACAGTGGGCCAAAATTTTAAATTGAACAAACCTACGGACCAAGGTTGAACCAAACAAGTTTTGATTGAACAATGAATGCTGAACAGCAAGGCTTACAGAACTTTAAAGTGCAGGCATGCAAAATCGAGTTGCTAATAACTAATAACAATAATAGTAATAAAAATAATAAAACATATCAATGGCATATTAAATAAGATTGAAATAAAAATGGAATGCCTCCTTTCTGTTTGCAGACTTTTGAAGTAAAGACGGATCATTACAATCTTATTGTTGAATTGCTCAAAAGTGTAACTGATGTTTTTTGAAGAAAAAAAAAACCCTTGGTGATTTTATAGTATAGGTTAGTAGTCAGTTTAGGAAAACTTCATAAAGCCACCTTTGAAACTGATCTTTTACTCACTTCAATATCACAAATGTACTAATTTTACAAAATTTTACAAAAACTAAGTTCGAATAAAAAAAGATTGATTTTTAACTCAATAAACCCCTGTTGGGACATTAAAATCTGTCCAACACGAGAGGCTCTCAGCCCGTATCTGTTTGCTGTTGGACAGGACAAGTAAAAAGAAAAAAAAAGAAGATTGATTTAAATAATTAATTGAGGGGGGCCTCTGCGGCGGTCCCGCGTGCCCCGGTCTGGGTGCTCGGCGGGATTGCCCGGCGGGCGGTCTCTCTCCGCGGCTCCACGGCGGGTGTTGGGGGATCTTGGCTGCAGCTGCTGCCCCGGCGGGGGGTCTTGGCGTGGGGATGGCCGGGCGCTCTCCCCCTGAGTACATTCCATCACCACCCACCTCAGTGAAACAAACACTCACCTGAGCACTAACCGTTTGTGTGACAGAATGAAAGTCTTTATCTGAATGGGTTTGTATGATGGAGTGTGTGAGCTGCTGTTATAGCTGAATTGCGTACATGTGTAGTATATGTATAGTATTGTATGTGTAGTAAAGGTGTTTAGTTTAAATGTAGAGACTATTTGGCCAACATGGTGTGTGTAACTATAGAGCGTGTGTGTAGACAGGCCCCGCCCATTCTAGTTTATCACTTAGTCCTGGTTGTTTTATGATGTTGCTTCCCTCTGTTGCCATCTTATCTCCCCCCCCCACCCCTCCCCCACCCTCTTCCCTTTTTCCGTCCGGTCCAACGACAAAGAAAAATAAATAAATAAAATAAAACATAATCAATATAAATAAAGTTTAGCATTAAATACAACAGGAGTTTATACTCAATAAATCCCTGTTGTGACAGTAAAATCTGCCCAACACAAGAAGCTCTCAGCCCACATCTGTTGGCTCAGCTGTTGGACAGGACAAGTTAAAAAAAAATAAATAAATAAATAAATAAATAAATAATTGATTAAGTGATCACAAGAAAAAAAAAACGTAATCTAATGACAGCAAAAGTTACAGCTGTAAAGACAATTGTGTTAGTGTAGCAACAAAACATGGCAAGATGTATCGATATGTGTCTTGGTTTGATTTAGAGGCAGCAACTACATTTCCTTTTTAGTCTTGGAAATTGTAATTCAGTGAAAGAATATGGAAAAGTTAGGGAAAACATTGCTAAAAATAGCGTACGAACCCAGAATCTACTGTATTTATGTGTTTGCATCTCAAATTTATTTGCATAACAAATATGAAATACTGTTCAAACGTTAATGTCATTATCAAATATCACAAACATAAGTTTCTACAGAAGTTTGACTTTATAAAAGTGTATGCAATATTCTGATGGATTCATGAAGGATTACAAAAATAAACAGACATTTATTTTAAATAAAAGTAATTGGAAAAAGTTTTTGTTGAATATTTTAAAGATTTGCATCCAAAGAAATTCTGAATAATTTGGTTTTGTTTTGGCACAGTTTCTTGGGAAGTTTTCACGCGAAAGTAACTGTAACAATAACATATCACATCAAATATTTATTATATATTTTTGAGTCTCGAAAATATTTATTGCAACCAATTTTGATTTTAAAAAATTACACAAAGTTAAAAGAATGTTGGTGGGATTTTTAAAGAACAAAAACACTTTTTGGATGAAAACATTTATTTCAATTTAAAAAAAAAATCATATTTTTAACATGATTGTGATAAAGTATGAATCTGTACACACATTTAAACATTAAATTATTTTTACAGCTGACCTGTTCATAAAAATAGCTTTTTCACATTGCCATTCCTTTGTTTCAACTCTTTCATTTCATTTTCATTTATAAAGCACCTTTCACCACCAGCCAAGGAGGCCCAAAGTGCTGTACACAAGAAAATACCATAAATAGTTGAGATTAGTCAGCTGAATGAACTTCCTCATAATCCCATACTTTCAGATCATTTTTTAATTACTTTTCAGTTTATATTAGAAAATGCTATTACTCCAACAAATAAGAAAGAGCTTAAATGAACATTATCTGACCGTTCCGTGTCTAAATTTAAACTCGCAGTCCAAACAATGTTTAGTAACATGTTGAGTGAATATTCTCAGAGCACTTTAAGCCCCGTCGAAAATGATCAGTTTGTGAATGATGCCATGCAAGCCCTCAGGTACGGTGGCCGGGAAGTGCAAAACAATAATACATTAACCCAAACACATTTACAAGTTCATCAAAACACTTTTACAAATTTATAAAAACACATTTACAAGTTTATTAAAACACTTTTACAAATTTATAAAAAACACATTTTTACAAAAAACACAGAGCAAGGACTGGAATCTGCACCACCGAGGCAGCCGGACCAGCCACGGCCCCACCGATAGTATCAGTAGAGGCCACAACCTACCAAGCCCCCCCAGTCCCGTGCCTAATGGGACCCCACCAGACGGGGACAACTAGCCCACCCCCCCACCCACCACCAAGACCCCGCCGCAAAGGCGGGCGCCGCCCAGAGCACCGGTGGGCCCCAAGGGGGTTGCCCCACCCCGCCCCAGAGCCAGAGAAGGAGTGATCCCAGTCCCCAGGTGCAGGCGAGCCGCCCCCCCGACGCAGGCAAGCCCCCAAAGGTCATGGCCCCACGCCAGCCCCTCAGCACAAGTAAGAAGACCACCCCCAAGCTGAGCCCGAACCCCCACCACCTACACCCAGGCCCGGGAGGCCACACGGCGCCCCCGCCCGCCCCATCCAGACGCCCGACCAGACCCCCCAACCGGCGGAGGCCCCCCCCCCCCCCACTCCCCAGTCAAGTGCCAGGGGGCCCCGACCCCCGCCCGACAGCCCCCGCAGGGAATCAAGGCGCAGCGAACACCTAAGCACCCCACCCCCTAAGTAAGCATATCAGAGAGACTGAATACTTTCCAAATTACTTAAACGTTTAGCTGATGCTTTTTCCAAGCTGATATGATCAAAGAGCAGATTCCTTTATTTATTTACGTTAATGTTTTTCTTGCTTTTCCCATTTAACAAAATAGTTTTTTTTGCTATGCAAAGAGTTATGAAGATTACAGATACTAATCCTCCCTCTATATCGATGGCACTCATGTCACCAAGCACACAAAGTGACGGTGAAGCTGTGATAGAAACATTTATCCAGACTGATAGATCAGCACAGACCTGCTGCCAGAGAGCCTGGACAGGTGTGCAGAACCACAGTGCATGCATGAAGCTGTCAGGTGAGTTACTATCACAGTGCTCACAAATGTCTGAGCTTCTGAGACCATCTTGAACATCCTCTGTCCAGTATAATAAATTCTATGAAGAGTTTTGAATTGGATTAATTGTAAGTTTGGACTTTTAGTAAGTTTAAAGGTGTTAAGACACATTTCTGTCCAGAAACTTTGGTCTGTGTTTCTGCTCAGGTCTGCATCCCATTTAGTTATTGGAATTGTAATGTTATTGTCTAGGTTGCATAAGATTTTGTATATTTTAGAGAGAATCTTATTCATTGAAAATTTAAAGAAAGAGATTACTACTTCTGGTAATTTTATTATAGTATCAGTTGTTGATATTCCAAGAAGTGATTTATTCCATGTTTATCTTGTAGTTCCTGTGGTGTTATAAATCTTCTTTCAATAATTAAGTGTTCTAATAGTGTTACGCCCCCTGCTTGCCAGGCTGGGAAGTGTAACATTTTTTTGTTTATAAGGATGTCTGGGTTGTTCCAGATGGGTGTCATTTTACACGGTACGACTGAGGACTTTGACGCTTTTGAGAAAAATCCACCAGGCTGTTAAGGTGGTATTTATATTAATACTCTGGAAACTATCATGTTTTTTTATTGTTTGGCTGATAAATGGTAGATCTGACAGGTTGATCTTTCCACATAACTCCTGTTCCAAGTCCATCCATGAGTTACTTTCTGGATTATTATTTAACCATTTTAGGATGTATTGTAATCTGTTGGCAATAAAATAATCGTTGAAGTTTGGTAATTCTAAGCCTCAACATCTTTTTGTAGATTTTAAAGTTTTGAGGCTGATTCTAGCTGGTTTATTCCTCTATAGAAAACTGGATATGGCCGAGTCTAAAGTTTTAAACCATGTTTGTGGAGGTTGCTTAGGAAACATTGAAAATAGATAATTAACTTTTGGCAAAATGTTCATTTTTATTGTGGCTACCTTGCCCATGAGTGACAGGGGCAGGTTGACCCATCGAATTAGATCATCCTGAATGCTCAGTAATGGGGTGTAATTTAGCTGCACCAGATCTGATAGTTTAGGAGTGAAATGATTGCCTAGATATTTAATATTGCCTAATTTGATTGGTATTGAGAGTGTTTGTTCAAGGTTACCGTTTAGTGATAATAGAACTGATTTGTTCCAATTAATTGAGTATTCTGAGATGAGGGAAAATCCATTAATGATAGTTATTGTTTCACTTATTGAGCATGAGTTATGTAAAAAAAAGTAATATGTCATCTGCATACAGACTGATTTTATGATTGCTATGTTTAGTTCTAATTCCTTTAGTGTTCTCATTCTGTCTTTTTGCTGCAGCCAGAGGCTCGAATATTGCAAAGAGAGAGGGGGAGAGTGGACAACCCTGTCTGGTTCCTCTTCCAAGTAAAAACCTGCTGGACGTCTGTTTGTTTGTTCTGACTGAAGCATTTGGATTATGATATAAAATTTTAATCCAATCAATGAATGATTCCCCAAACCCAAACTTATGGAGAGCAGCGATGAGAAACTTCCAGTTTACTCTGTCAAATGCTTTTTCAGCATCCAACGAGAGTATGCTCATATCCTGGTTTTTAATAGTAGCAAAGTCTATAACGTTAACTAGCCTGCGGACATTGTCACTCGAGTGTCTACCTTTAATAAATCCAGTTTGATCATGGTGAATTATATGAGGAGTGATTTTTTTCTATTCTCTGTGCTAATGCTTTACAAATAATTTTAACGTCAGCGTTAATCATTGAGATGGGGCGATAGCTGGAAGGAATTATAGGATCTTTCTCTGATTTGAGAAGTAGGATTATATTTGCAGAGTTCATGTTAGATGGCATGGATTGGCCATCTTTGATAAATGTAACCATCTTATGAAAAGTTTCTGCCAGCTGCTCCCAGAATTCTTTATAGAACTCAGCAGGAAAGCCATCCGGCCCCGGAGCTTTGTTGTTTGGCATGAGTAACAGAGCATCATGAAGTTCAGATGGTGATAGCGGCGAGTCTAAGTCTGTGATTTGATCTTCATTTAATCTGGGAAGGTTTACGTTACTAAGAAGTGAGTTGATGCTTTGCTCTGATGGGTTGATCTGTGAAGTATATAAGTTATGATAAAAATCTTTAAACGTAACATTGATTTTGATCGGGTCGTGAGCGACATTTCCTGGCTGATCAATAATCAATGTTATTGTTGATTTTTATTTATTAATTTTAAGATGATTAGCTAGGAATTTGACAGATTTACTAGAATGTTCAAATCTTTCTAGTCTAAGTCTTTGTATTTGGAATTGCGTTTGTTTATTAATTATGTCATTTAACTGAAGTTTTAATTTTTTTAAATCTCCCAGAATGTGTTCTTGTGCAGAAGCAGCATAAGCAGTCTCCAGATTTTTAATTTAATTTTTCAGTTCTATTAAATCTGCTCTCTCTTTAAGTTGTTTAGGAAATGATCTTTCCTCTCATAACTGCCTTAGCGGTTTCCCATAGAACACATGCGAGTCACTCGGGGCTCTGTCAGAGGGGACTGTCTTATCCCGCCAGTCAGCCTGGTCAGTGAGGAGTGTTGCAGAGTGGAACTCCGTACCTGAGGATGTCCTTTTCTCTTTTATTGTCTACTCGTTTTCTGTTACTGTCTTTTAACGTTTCTTTTAACATTCTCGCCAGGGGACTACAGATGGGAAATAACCTTCTTGGCTAACTCTGGCTTTTTTTAAAACCATGTTTAATTTTTAATCATGTGTTTTGCTTTGAATGGCATTGTCCCCTTTCTAAAAAAAAAAAATTAAAAAGAAACTAAGCCAGTGGAGCAGAAGCTTTTTTTTAATTGCACACTCAAAACGTATAGATATAAATATAAAACAGTTGGAATAAAACAAACTGTTTACATCATTGAACAAAAGAAGATGGTAAAATAAAGACACACGATAAAATAAAGTACACAAACGTACTAAAGCTGCGTTCACACCTAACTTGATTTGCACATAGTACAGTGATTTCCTAGTACAGTGACCTTCACTCCTGCTGGGAGAGCTGCGTCTGAAGGATGGCGCTAAGCGTTTTCCGTGTTTGTGTGTCCCATGTTTGAAGACCCCTGGGGTCCGTTTCAAGAAGGCGGTTTTGATGGAACTCTGAGTTCATTAACTCTAAATTCAGGAAAACTCTAACTTCAACCTGTGATCAAAAATCCTCCCTTACTTAACAAGTGACATGATTTAGTTCTTATCCTGACTTGAAATGATTCCAATGTAGACGTACGCATTAACTCTGAAGATATTTTCTCTCTGTTTTTCCTGTTGATGTTCTTAATGTTCTTGATGAAAATGTGGTCGTAGTCAGCAGATGCTTGAAGGAACTCGTCAATTTCTGTTGCCAGAAGTATGAAACTCAGGTGTTTGTTGCCGTTTCCATGGTGAATCGTGCTCTTGATCGTGATCTTTGCTCCATTGGTCAGGGTTTTGATGGTTGCGACGCTTGCATCTGATTCTGGTTCCAACAACTTCAACTTGATTGAATCAACTCTTTTTAGCTGTTCTGAAACCGAAAACTCTAAATTTGAGAATTTTGAGTCCATGGACTCTGAGTTCAGGTTTGAACTCTAAATTTGTTTAACCTGCTTCTTGAAACGGGCCCCAGGGAGACCAGGTGTTGGGTTTACTTTACTTTAGAATGCTTTACTTTAGGCTCCTTTAAGAGCACAGGAATGAGCAGCAATTCAGCCGGTGTGAACGCAGCTTTTCATGTAACTTATTGTCCTAAACAAATGTGAGAAATGTTCTTGCTTTTTTGTGAGTTACAATAAATTAAAATATAAACAAATCTCATGAAATATATTACAAAATGGTTAGGTTTTTGAAAATGTACTCTTTTTTTTTTTTTTTTTTTAATATAAAGCTCGCCCGACTTTATTGAAACATTAAAATCTAAATCATATCGGCTACTAAGTGAAATTACACAGTAAGATTTTTTTTTTTTTTCCAAATTTTACCAGAACATAAAATTTAGAGGAACACCAGAAATGAAAATCCTCCCAAAAACTATTAACATGCATGAAATCAAACAACAAATGATCAATCATTTCAAAGTCTTAAACACAAAAACATACAATTGTTTTCTTCAAAATTAAAATATGTATTTTAAAAGTTCTTTACAAGGATATAGGTCATTTATGATTTTAAATCTACTTCTTACTCAAGTTTCTCACTTTCATTCTGTTGAACATAGTTGTCCTGTTGTAGCCAAATTTCCATTAAGGCTACCAGGTTAAGTTAATCATTAATCAATTAATTGACTTACAGGGACTTTGAGGAAATTGATCTAATGTTTTGTAATCCACATTTAATGACAAGAAGAAGTGACTATACATTTTATCATTGATTAGGTTTGGTAGAAGACAAAGAAAATCACTATGTCTTGACACAGATTTAGCAATTTTATGTTAAAGATTCTATGTTTAATCTGAGATTCTCTGATTGTCTCCGTTGGGTTTCGTTACCGCCTCCGTGAATCACGACTCGACGGAACCTGGACTTACTCTGTGCTAATATCCTAATATTTCCTCCTTATGCTTACTTCCTTCTGGTATAAACCCATCTTGGCTATCCCCCGGCTGCTGGGGAGGCGCTGGGGTGCTAGCTAAGTTAGTTCTGCTAGCGTGGCCCGCACTACGAATACCAACCTGGCTAGCCAGCTTAGCTTCCAATATGCGGAGCCACGCCTCTAACTGCTCTGGTCTCCAAATCTAAGATAAGATTATATTTAACACAACTACCACTATCCTCAATAAAGGAGACCGGATAAGGAAAGAGGGGGAAAAGCAGAAGAGGTAGAAGTCATGCTAAATGCTAAGCTAAGGCTAGCAGTGTATAGCTAAGGAGAAGCGACAGTAGTTCACTTACTAAAATGCTAAAGATACTACTTAGAATTTTTAAATTCTAAACCAGACACTAAGTTAGATAATTGGAAAATCAGGGATTCGAATAACAGAAACGACAAGGCATGGGTTTATGCTCACCCGGAAATAACTTCACCGCCGGGTTTTTCTTTTTCTCATTACAAGAACCGTGTTGATGTCATGTGAAAAGTATAGCTTTCAATTCAATTCAAATTTAAGTATATAGCCCAATATCATAAAGAAAATTTGCCTCATTGGGCTTCATGCAAAAAATGAGTCATAAAATATGAACAAACGCTAAAAACTAAACAAACTAAATAAAACTGGTTATCCCTGCCCTTAGACCCCCCCTCCCGGTAAGGAAAAACTCCTTAACAAACCTGAGTCAGGAAAAAAGAAGAAACTTTAGGGATTCCCACATGAGGGAGAGATCCTATCCCAGGACGAACAGGCGATTTAACAGGATTATTAAAGAAAAATTAGTGATTGGACCAGATTTTATATGTGTCTTGGTTTTATTAAACGGCACCAACTGCAATAATCTGTTTATTTTTTGGAATTTACAAGTTGGTGGACAGCTGCCAAACCAGTGGGCAGTAACTGACCATCCAGAATCCTCACTTCTTTGGAAAGCTGTATGTCCAGAACTGTCTGGTTACGCTCTCCTTTTTTTTTTTTTTTTTTTTAATTTTTTTATTTAACTTGTCCTGTCCAACAGCTGAGCAAACAGATACGGGCTGAGAGCCTCTTGTGTTGGGCAGATTCTACTGTCACAACAGTGACAGTAACAGTGACCGCATACTATTAGTGCAAAGGTGAGCTGACACCTGTGCTCAGGGAGTGGAAGAGAAGAACAACATGTGAATCGAACTGCACCAAAAAAAAGCATCGAGAAATAAATACAATAAAGAATAAAGAGTAGAAGAGAGGAGAAGAAATGAGAATAGAGAACAGAACCCCAGAGCTGATGTGGAGAATAACCATGATAAAAATCTAAAAAATGATATTTAAACGTATCAGTATTAATCTAGCCTCTCAAGAGTCACAGCAGATGGAATATTCTCTGATTACTAGCTAACCTGGCAGAATGCTAACCTGTCCAAAGAGGAATGATTTAAGGCTAGCTTTGAAGGTAGAAACTGTGCTGGATCTCTGACATGAGCTGGGAGCTTATTCCAGAGAACAGGGGCTTGGTGGATGATGGTTCCACCTCCAACTCTACTTTATCTCCTTCTTCTTCTTCTCTGGGTAATCCTTAACCTGTATGTGTTTTTGGCCTCTCTTATGCAGGTTTCCAGTTTACGTTGGCATGTCTTCATCATTTCCTGGTTGTTCCTCCTGAATGCTCTGTTCTTCCTTTTCAACGCAGCTTCAATCTCACTGTTGACCCAGGGTATATTGTCAGAGAAGCAATTCTCAGGTCTGACAGGCGCCTCCAAAGAAAAGCAAAAGTCCAAGTTGTCTGTCATAGTGCATAATGCCACCTCAGTATCTTCTCCGCTCAACTCAACTGGCTCACTCCCATCAGTACTCTCAGAGCAGTCCTTGACAGCCTCTACTTCAGAAAGCCACCTCTTGATTTGTTCAGTGGGGACTCGTTCTTTAATGAAGACGTAGTTAGGCAGCAGGCGTACAAGATTGTAGTCTGATTTTCCTAGGGGGGGGAGAGGGGCAACTGAGTATGACACCAAGAAGTTTGAATACAGGAGATCTAGTGTTGCGTTATTCCTTGTGGTACAGTCAACGTATTGGTATAAGGAAGGCTCATCTTCGTCTTCATGTGTCTCTAGGGTTACGTGATTGAAATCTCCAGAAATGATGATGAACGCCTTTGGATTCTTGCTCTGCAGTTCTTTCTTTTTATCCTTAATAAATTCACGAACTTCATTTGCCTTTGCCACTTTCTTTTTTTGTATCTGGATGAATGTAAACGCAAAGTGCAATGACGAGGGAGAACTTACAGGATAAATAGTGCGGCTTGATGCTAACAACCAGGAGCTCCAGAAAATGGTCACAGAACTTCTCCAGAATGGTCAAACGATCAGGAGGACACCACCTTTGGTTGGCATATAGAATGAGACCACCACCATTACTTCTCCCACTGGCATCAAGGTCTCGGTCCCCTCTCACAGTGGTAAAGCCGGGCAGATCCACATTATTGTCCGGTACACGGCTGGTTAGCCACGACTCTGTAAAGACGAGCAGGCTGCTCTCCCTGTAGAGCTCATTTGTCTTGATCAGCACCTGAAGTTCATCCATCTTGTTGGACAGGCTGCGGACATTCCCCATCACAATGGAGGGAATAAAAGGCTTGACATCCCACTGATTAACAGCCATAACTTTAAGTTTAGCCTTACGTCTACGACCAACGTGACACCTCCGGTACTTCCGTGTTGGCTCTGATGGAATAACGCAACAAAGTCCAGTGATTCCGATGATCCTCTCCAACCGTCTTCAGTCGTTGAACAAACCAAACTATTGCTTTTTTCTGTCTCGCCTGTGAGTGATCCTACTGCTGGAACATTATTTGCATCAATGTTTGCATTTCTAAAGATGCAAAAACAAAATTTCCATTCCCATCATCATTCCTCTTTTGACAGTATTAGGTCAATTTCTCATTTCAAAATGACTATCTTTATGAAATTTCAAAACCTGTTTGATGGGGAAAGTTTTGCTATATTATTAAACTTTATGGTTTAAATAACTTATCTTTTCTTATTAGTTTTATTTATGTAAATCCTTGCTGTTGTCAGGGAGTGTAGAGGCAACCCAAAAGCAGGAGAAGAAGGTCCAAGAGTTTGGTTCAGGATTTTAATCTCAGCGAAGAGAACATACATCTGCCAGAGACTCAGGACACTGAGACACTGTACCAAAGAAAAGCACAGCCTTAAGTATACAGTTAAATAATCAAAGAAACAAGAATCACCTGTGCGACCACAGGTGGCCAAGAGGAGAAGAGGGAGTCTATGACATAACCCCCCTGCCTACGTCCGGCTGCCAGACGGAAGACGAGGTTGGTCCGGGTATTCTCGATGGAAACGGGCGGTGAGATCCCTGTCAAGGACGTGGCGGTCCGGGACCCATTGACGATCCGCAGGACCATAACCCTCCCAGTCCACGAGGTACTGTACACCCCGGCCCACCTGCCTGGAAGCAAGCAGTTCCCTCACAGTGTAGACGGGTCCGCCATCCACGAGACGAGGAGCAGGAGGGTTCGAGGGAGCCGGATGCAATGGAGAGGCCCTGTTGGGCTTCAACTTACTGATGTGAAATACAGGGTGGATCCGAAGTGTGCGTGGAAGGTCCAGTTTTACAGCCACCGGATTGATGATCCGAACAATAGGGTAGGGGCCGATGAAGCGGGGATGGAGCTTCCTGGGACCCCCTTTCAACAGGACGTCAGCCGTCGAGAGCCACACTTCGTCTCCCACCTTGTATTCAGGGCCTGGCGACCTCCGACGGTTTGCGACAGTAGTGAGCCTCTCTTGGTTCTGCAGCAGCCGGAGCCGGTATGCACTCCAGGTACGCCGACAGCGCCTCACGAAGGCAGCAGGACCTGAAGAAGAGGCTAACTGCTCCTGATGGGGAAACAGAGGAGGTTGATAGCCATAGGCTGCTTGGAATGGCGAGTACCCTGAGGAATTGAGCAGAGTGTTATGGGAGTACTCAGCCCAGGGTAACTGAGTAGACCAGGTCTTCGGATTCTTGAAGCACAGGGCTCGTAACGTAGTTCCCAGGTCTTGATTGTACCGCTCTACCTGTCCGTTTGTCTGGGGGTGAAAACCAGAGCTCAGACTGACCTTGATCCCCAAGAGTTTACAGAACTCCTTCCAGAACGCAGCTACAAACTGCGGACCACGATCTGATACGATGTCTTGAGGAAGTCCATGCAGCCGAAACAGATGCTGGGAGACGAGCACAGCTAACTCCTTGGCTGATGGGAGTTTCTGTAGAGGAATCGCATGCACCAGTTTGGAGAACCTGTCAATTACAGTGAGTATGACTGTTTTACCTCTGGATAAGGGGAGCCCAGTGATAAAGTCCATAGCAACATGGGACCAAGGTCTGGATGGAACAGGTAGAGGATGCAACAACCCAGCAGGATGAGTCCGAGAGGTCTTGACACTGGCACAGACGGAGCATGCAGCCACGTAAGCCCGTATGTCAGAAGACATAGTGGGCCACCAAAAACGTTGGCCTACGAGAAAACCAGTTCTGGTCACTCCGGGATGACAAGCCAGTCGGGAGGAGTGACCCCATTTTAGAACCAAGGGTCGCAGGGAGACTGGAACAAATAAACAGCCGGCTGGGCATCCAGTAGGAACAGAAGCCGAATCAGGGACCGCGGCCTTCACTCTGCGTTTCAGCGACCAACAGGTGGCCCCCAACACCAAACGAGGAGGAACAATAGAGCCATCAGCAACCGGGCCCACCGACTCCTCCTCCCGCTGGAACTGGCGAGATAAGGCGTCAGGCTTGGCGTTCTTGCTTCCGGGACGGAAAGACAGGGAGAACTTGAACCTATCAAAAAAGAGGGCCCACCTCACTTGGCGAGGGTTGAGACGTCTGGCAGTCCATATATATTTAAGGTTCTTGTGGTCGGTCCAGACTAGGAACGGCTGCTCAGCCCCCTCCAACCAATGCCGCCATTCCTCCAAGGTCAATTTCACTGCAAGCAGTTCCCTGTTCCCTATGTCGTAGTTTCTCTCTGCAGGAGTGAGTTTGCAGGAGAAATATGCGCAGGGATGGACCTTGTTATCGGACGCCCTCTGAGACAAAACAGCCCCAACTCCAGACTCAGACGCATCTACCTCCACAATGAATTGCTTGGAGGTGTCAGGCTGAACCAGAATAGGGGCTGCAGAGAAACGTCTCTTGAGCTCGGAAAAAGCGGTAGCGGCCTCCTTACTCCAGGCAAAACGTACCTTGGCAGATGCCAGTCTATGGAGCGCTGCAGCCACGCCACTGAAGCCTCTGATAAAGCGCCTGTAAAAATTAGCAAAACCAAGGAAGCGCTGCAGAGGTTTACGGTCTGAGGGAACAGGCCACTCCACAACCGCTTTTACCTTGGCTTTATCCATCTGTACTGCTCCAGGTGAAACCACATGTCCCAAAAACCGGGTTTGTGAGGTGTGGAATTCACATTTCTCAAACTTGCAGTACAGCTGGTTCTCGAGAAGGCGTTGTAGGACGGCTCTGACGTGCTGCACATGGGTCTCGGGGTCTGGAGAAAAGATCAAAATGTCATCCAGGTACACAAAAACAAACTTGTTAATCATGTCCTTGAGCACGTCATTGATCAGACACTGGAAGACGGCAGGGGCATTAGTGAGGCCAAAAGGCATAACAAGGTACTCGAAATGGCCGCTGGGGGTGTTAAAGGCAGTCTTCCATTCATCCCCCTCTCTGATGCGAACCAAATGGTATTTGCATCAATATTTGCATCAATGTTTGCATTTCTTAAGATGCAAAAACAAACTTTCCACTCCCATCATCATTCCTCTTTTGACAGTATTAGGGGAATTTCTAATTTCAAAATGACTTTCTTTATGAAATTTCAAAACCTGTTTGATGGGGAAAGTTTTACTATATTATTAAACTTTATGGTTTAAATAACTAATCTTTTCTTATTGTTTTATTTATGTAAATCCTTGCTGTATTGAAATAATCTAAATTTGTGGACAATTAATTATAATACAGTAATACCATGTTAAAAATATTTGAGTCAAATTAGAGACAGTGGGTTACAGTTTATGTTATGTAAAATGAGTCTGGTTAAAATAAATTATAATGAATCTTTCATTTCAGATAAAGCTTTTATTGTCTAAACCAGAGGTGTCAAACTCAAATACACAGTGGGCCAAAATTTTACATTGAACAAACCTACGGACCAAGGTTGAACCAAACAAGTTTTGATTGAACAATGAATGCTGAACAGCAAGGCTTACAGAACTTTAAAGTGCAGGCATGCAAAATCGAGTTGCTAATAACTAATAACAATAATAGTAATAATAATAATAAAACCTATCAATGGCATATTAAATAAGATTGAAATAAAAATGGAATGCCTCTTTTCTGTTTGCAGACTTTTGAAGTAAAGACGGATCATTACAATCTTATTGTTGAATTGCTCAGAAGTGTAACTGATGTTTTTTGAAGAAAAAAAAACCCTTGGTGATTTTATAGTATAGGTTAGAAGTCAGTTTAGGAAAACTTCATAAAGCCACCTTTGAAATTGATCTTTTACTCCAATATCACAAATGTACTGCTTTTATAAATACTAAGTTCGAATTAAAAAAAGATTGATTTTTAACAGGGGTTTATAATTAATAAACCCCTGTTGGGACATTAAAATCTGTCCAACACGAGAGGCTCTCAGCCCGTATCTGTTTGCTGCTGGACAGGACAAGTTTAAAAAAAAGAAGATTGATTTAATTAATTAATTACAGATCATGATTAAGTAATCACAAGAAGAAAAAAAAAACGTAATCTAATGACAGCAAAAGTTACAGCTGTAAAGACAATAGTGTTAGTGTAGCAACAAAACATGGCAAGATGTATCGATATGTGTCTTGGTTTCATTTAGAGCAGGGGTCTCAAACTCGCGGCCCGCGGGCAATCTGCGGCCCCCGTCTTCATATGAAAGATTACTGTTAGTGCGGCCCGCAAGGCTGATATGAATGACAGTTGTGTGCTGAGCTGAACGAACCAATCACGGTAAGGTATATGGTTCTGGAGGTCGGGACGTCGGCGGGCTGTCAGAGCCTCCTCACTCTTTACTTCATTCCTCCAGTCAGCTGGACGGAGGAGGAGCCACGAAGCTGCTGGAAGTGCTTTCTCAGTGAACGTGATTCACGGGCCCCGCTCCTCTTTCGCCACGTGACAACACGTGATACACAGCCTGCCGCTTGTCAAAAAGCGTGTCCCTGACGCGCGCGACAATCCCGCGCACGCATCAAATATTCCGTGCGGACAAATCAGACCCTCGCGAGCGCTTTTTCCTCCTCCACGAGTAGAGAAAGTCCTCGCGAGAGAGACTAACCACTTCCGCGTGCGTGAGTGATGCCCGCGAGCGAGCAGAATCTTCAAAGGTGCTTCCACACCGGCCGCATGTCTGCGCGGGTTTATGAACGCACGCGCAGCAGGTGGTATCCACACCGGAGCAGCGCGGTCACGCACGCAGCAGTAGAGAGGAGATTCTTCTTCTATGGTGCTTTTACCGTTCATTAGCGCTGCTGCGACTGTGCGTGAATTATTGAACCAAGTTGAAGACTCAGCGCGCGCTCAGTGCGTGCACAATTTGTGCGCAGAGCTTGAGACCAGATTTAAAAACTTGCGTATCAACGCGCGCTCCAGACGCGGAGGCCAGGAATTCTGGTGTGCGGCGTTTGCATTGAGCTTTCAGTGAGCGCGCTGCTCTCAGCTCAGAAATGAAGGAGGTTCTGTAAATACTGACGTTTGAAACTGAATAAAAATATTTTTCTCTTGTCCAGTGTTTGTCAGGTATTTTCTCTTAGACACCCCCCCCCACACACACACACATACATACACATACACACACAGCTGCAAACATCATTAGTATCAGTTAATTTGTTCAAGTTAAACATTTATCTCCTCAAAATATTGTACTTTTATTATCATTAAAGAATGTTTTAAAAAAAAAAATTCTTGATAATCCGTTTTATTAATTGTTCTTTTTCTGTTTTTAAAATACTTCCAAAACTTCCAGACAAAGTAAAAACAATCTTTCCTTGTTTCCCTCCACAGTAGTGATGGAATTCTGTCTTTTCTCAGAGATTCAGTTCTTTTCCATTGGTTCACTGTAAACAGCGGCTCTTTCTGCTACCAAATTGATTTTTAGGCTGTTTTTGCTATATTTAATTTATTATGTAGGATTATGCACAATATTCATCACTAATGTAAACATGTTTTTATTTGCATTCCCCCCAGGGGGGCGCGTCCCACCATTTGAGAAACACTGATCAGTCAGTCAGTCAATATGTGGTTTCAGTCGTCTGTGTCTGCTGTATGGTCATTGTTATTATTTTAATTATTAATGATTGATTTTTGGATTCATTTTTTTAAACTAATTAATTCATTCATTCATTATTTTGTGTTAAAAATAAAGATATTTGAGAACTTTGGAATGTTTTATCAGCGATTTTCTTGTGGAAATCCTGATGCGGCCCGGCCTCACCCAGACTCTGCCTCCAGCGGCCCCCGGCTGAATTGTGTTTGAGACCCCTGCTCTAAAGGCATTTCAACAGAAAAAGACTGAGTTTTGTTTCTTTTAATGTTAAGCTCTTCCTGATGTAGACAGATGGCTAAACAGCAGCTGCTAACTGCTACATGCTAGCGCCGTGATTTAACTCTTTAGGACCCGAGCTGTCCTTTGATATGCTTGTTTTATTTATCTGAAAGAGAAATAAAAGTTAAGAAAAATAACTACTCTGATAATAAAACCAAAAAATGTGATGTCTTAAGAGCTTGTTCATGTTTTAAATATGTTACAAAAGTATTGGATCAGGACTCGGTTTCGGCAAATCCACAAAATCCAATGACTCGGAATCGGATCGGGACCAAAAAAACCTGATCTGGACATCCCTAGTTTTGGGGTATTTCAGGGGTAATTGTAAAAGGAATGCTTTTAATGAGAATATTTTTGAGACGGTTTCAAATTATTTTGATCCTTGTTTGCCTTTATTATCTCGCAGACATGGCTATGAGCAACAGCAAAGAGGAGCTACGACAGAACAGTTTTTAGTTTTTCTTGCATTGAAATTGTCTTACTTTCGCTCTGTTTTTAGTGATTTTGTGTACACAGAAATGTAAGAAACTTTAACTAGTCAGAAACGATCTTCTGCAGATCTACATCTCATTTTTTGGCAATTACAAGTTGGTGGACAGCTGCCAAACCAGTGGGCAGTAATTGACCATCCAGAATCCTCACTTCTTTGGAAAGCTGTATGTCCAGAACTGTCTGGTTACACTCTCAACACATTCTCCCTACAAGGTTCCAGTTATCTTGACAAATGAGTCTAAACAAGAAGTTGCCATTGCCCTATTACCAGTTATTGCAAGGATTGCAACTGATAAAGATAAAACACCAGATCCATCTTCATGACCAGATTGCATTCAAGCATCAAACTAGCCCCATACATCTAAAAGACTTTGAAGATGTCTGGAGGGATGTACATGATCTGCTTAAGGGTAGAGTAATTAGGTAGTCTTAATCCCCTTTTTCCTTCCCAAGTTTTTGTTGTTCAAAGGTTGAACGGAAATGTGTGCTTGTGGATCGATTATAGAAAGCTGAATTTATAGACAACTAAGAATGCTCATGGTAATCATCTTCAGCCATGTTGTTCCTAAACTGTGATGTAGCACTGATTCTGCTTTAAGTCCTGATCCTTTTCTTTTCAACTCAGTACTTTTTGTATTATAATAATTATTTGATGAATACAATCTGCACAAATTGTCTTTTTTTAATGAGAATATTAGATTATTGTTACTGGTTAATATAAATGATTTGTCTGTGGATGTCTTGAAATTTGATTACATCACTGATATTAATATTGATCCTTAATAACCTGAATCTATTAATCTTTGATATAAAGTCCTGAACCGGATATTGATAATTCATGTAGAGAAAATGGTCGAGCCTGGTGGGATTATATAAATTCGCTTCCTTCCACTCCCTTTCAAGCGATCTACTTGTGATTCAGTATGTGATGTTATTTCATGTATTAAAACCAGATTGCTTGAAATAAACCATTCATTCATTTAGTGTTTTTTAATCAGTTTAATATGCCAGAGTAATTTAATTAAATAGTATTCTGTTTTACTCATGAAGTGGAATACATTATATTTTAGTATTTTATCTAAAGGGTTGGGAATCTCTTCATTACAATTTAACAAACTGGAAGTTCCCAAACAGCCTCTTGTCTAGGTCCCTTACGAAGCTAAAATGGCACCCAGTCTTAGTTGGTCAGTTTAGTCACGCTATGCCAAACTTCAGTCATATTAATTCAATTCTATTCAATTTTATTTCTATAGCCCAAAGTTACAAAGAAATTTTCCCTCATTGGGCTTCATGCAGGTAATTTTACAGATGCAGAAAATAGTCTTGAAACATGAAAAAATATCTAAAGACTAAATAAACTGGTCATCCCTGCCCTTAGACCCTCCCTCTCGGTAAGGAAAAACTCCTAAAAAACCTGAGTCAGGAAAAACGAAGAAACCTTAGGGATTCCCACATGAGGGAGAGATCCCATCCCAGGACGAACAGGCGATACCAGAACTGGTAAAGAAAAATGAGTTTCTACAACTACATATTTGAATAGAGTTCATGCAGATAGAGCTGCAGATAGAGCTGAGGGACGAGTGGTGATGAAGTCCTCAGTCAGACGAAGCAGAAGTGCAGTCGACGACCAGGAGCAGGAGCGTGGGGGATCCACCTGGATCTGAAATCACTCTCGCTCCCCAGAGGGGAGAGAGAGAGAAGAACAACATGTGAATCGAACTGCACCAACAAAAGCATGGAGAAATAAATATAATAAAGAATAAAGAGTAGAAGAGAGGAGAAGAAATGAGAATAGAGAACAGAACCCCAGAGCTGATGTGGAGAATAACCATGTTAGAAAATCTATAAATGACATTGAAACGTATCAGTATTAATCTAGCCTCTCAAGAGCCACAGCAGAGGGAATATTCTCTTATTACTGGCTAACCTGGCAGAATACTAACCTTTCCAAAAAGGGAATGTTTTAAGGCTAGCTTTGAAGGTAGAAACTGTGCTGGATCTCTGACATGAGCTGGGAGCTTATTCCAGAGAACAGGGGCTTGGTGACTGAATGTTCCACCTCCGACTGTACTTTATTATCCTTCTGCTTCTTCTCTAGTTGGTCCTCATCCTTTATATGTTTTTGGCCTCTTTTATGCAGTTTTCCAGTTTACATTGGCAAATCTTCATCATTTCCTGGTTGTTCCTCCTGAATGCCCTGCTCTTCCCAATCAACGCAGCTTCAATCTCACTGTTGACCCAGGGTATATTGTCAGAGAAGCAATTCTCAGGTCTGACAGGCGCCTCCAAAGAAAAGCAAAAGTCCAAATTGTATGTCATAGTGCATAATGCCACCTCATTATCTTCTCCGCTCAACTCAACTGGCTCACTCCCATCAGTACTCTCAGAGCAGTCCTTGATTGTCTCCACTCGAGAAAACCACCTTTTGATTTGTTCAGTGGGGACTCGTTCTTTAATGAAGACGTAGTTAGACAGCAGGAGTACAAGATTGTGGTCTGAGTTTCCTAGGGGGGGGAGAGGGACAACTGAGTATGACACCGATAAGTTTGAATACAGGAGATCTAGTGTTGCGTTTTTCCTTGTGGTACAGTTAACGTATTGGTGGAAGGAAGGCTCATCTTCGTCCTCTGTGTCCTTTGTGTTCAGGTCTACGCGATTAAAATCTCCAGAAATGATGATGAACACCTCTGGATACTCGCTCTGTAGTATTCTCCTTTTAGCCTTAATAAATTTACGAACATCTTTTGCCACTTTCTTAGTGGGTTTTGGATAAATGTAAACACAAAAGACAATGACGAGGGAGAACTTACAGGATAAATAGTTCGGTATGATGCTAACTATCAAGAGCTCCAGAAAATGGTTACAGAACGTATCCAGAATGGTCAAACGATCAGGAGGACACCACCTTTGGTTGGCATATAGAATGAGACCACCACCCTTACATCTCCTACTGGCAACAAGGTCTCGGTCCCCTCTCACAGTGGTAAAGCCGGGCAGATCCACATTAGTGTCCGGTACACGGCTGGTTAGCCATGACTCCGTAAAGACGAGCAGACTGCTCTCCCTGTAGAGCTTATTTGTCTTGATCAGCACCTGAAGTTCATCCATCTTGTTGGACAGGCTCCAGACATTCCCCATCACAATGGAGGGAATAAAAGGCTTGACATCCCACCGATTAACAGCCATAGCTTTAAGTTTAGCCTTACGTCTACGACCAGCGTGACACCTCCGGTACTTCCGCGTTGGCTCTGATGGAATAACGCAACAAAGTCCAGTGATTCCGATGATCCTCTCCAACCGTCTTCAGTCGTTGAACCAACCAAACTATTGCTTTTTTCTGTCTCGCCTGTGAGTGATCCTACTGCTGGAACAATATTTGCATCAATGTTTGCATTTCTTAAGATGCAAAAACAAACTTTCCACTCCCATCATCATTCCTCTTTTGACAGTATTAGGGGAATTTCTAATTTCAAAATGACTATCTTTATGAAATTTCAAAACCTGTTTGATGGGGAAAGTTTTACTATATTATTAAACTTTATGGTTAAAATAACTAATCTTTTCTTATTAGTTTTATTTATGTAGATCCTTGCTGTATTGAAATAATCTAAATTTGTAGATAATTAATTATAATACAATAATACCATGTTAAAAATATTTGAGTCAAATTAGAGACAGTGGGTTACAGTTTATGTTATGTAAAATGAGTCTGGTTAAAATAAATGATAATCAATCTTTCATTTCAGATAAAGCTTTTATTGTCTAAACCAGAGGTGTCAAACTCAAATACACAGTGGGCCAAAATTTTAAATTGAACAAACCTACAGACCAAGGTTGAACCAAACAAGTTTTGATTGAACAATGAATGCTGAACAGCAAGGCTTACAGAACTTTAAAGTGCAGGCATGCAAAATCGAGTTGCTAATAACTAATAACAATAATAGTAATAATAATAATAAAACATATCAATGGCATATTAAATAAGATTGAAATAAAAATGGAATGCCTCCTTTCTGTTTGCAGACTTTTGAAGTAAAGACGGATCACTACAATCTTATTGTTGAATTGCTCAGAAGTGTAACTGATGTTTTTGAAGAAAAAAAAAAACCCTTGGTGATTTTATAGTATAGGTTAGAAGTCAGTTTAGGAAAACGTCATAAAGCCACCTTTGAAACTGATCTTTTACTCACTTCATATCACAAATGTACTACTTTTATAAAAACTAAGTTCGAATAAAAAAAGATTGATTTTTTAACAGGGGTTTATAATTAATAAACCCCTGTTGGGACATTAAAATCTGTCCAACACGAGACGCTCTCAGCCCGCATCTGTTTGCTGTTGGACAGGTCAAGTTTAAAAAAAAAGTAGATTGATTTAATGAATTAATTAATTACAGATCATGATTAAGTAATCACAAAAAAAAAAAACGTAATCTAATGACAGCAAAAGTTACAGCTGTAAAGACAATTGTGTTAGTGTAGCAACAAAACATGGCAAGATGTATCGATTTGTGTCTTGGTTTCATTTAGAGCAGGGGTCTCAAACTCGCGGCCTGCGGGCAATCTGCGGCCCGCGGAATGATAATTTGCGGCCCCCGCCGTCATATGAAAGATTACTGTTAGTGCGGCCCGCAAGGCTGATATGAATGACAGTTGTGTGCTGAGCTGAACGAACCAATCACGGTAAGGTACATGGTTCTGGAGGGTGGGACGTCGGCGGGCTGTCCGAGCCTCCTCACTCATGAATTCATTCCTCCAATCAGCTGGACGGAGGAGGAGCCACGAAGCTGCTGGAAGTGCTTTCTCGCTGAACGTGATTCGCGGGCCCCGCTCCTTTTTCGCCACGTGACAACACGTGACACACAGCCTGCCGCTTGTCAAAAAACGTGTTCCTGACGCCGCGCGACAATCCGCGCACTCTTCAAATATTCTGCGCGAACAAATCAGACCCTCGCGAGCGCTTTTTCCTCCTCCACGAGTAGAGAAAGTCCTCGCGAGAGAGACGGACTACTTCCGCGTGCGTGAGTGATGCCCGCGAGCGAGCAGAATCTTCAAAGGTGCTTCCACACCGGCCGCATGTCTGCGCGGGTTTCTGAACGCACGCGCAGCAGGTGGTATCCACACCGGAGCAGCGCGGTCACGCACGCAGCAGTAGAGAGGAGATTCTTCTTCTATGGCGTTTTCACCGTTCATTAGCGCTGCTGCGACTGTGCGTGAAATATTGAACCGGGTTGAAGACTCAGCGCGCGCTCAGTGCGTGCACAATTTGTGCGCAGAGCTTGAGACCAGATTTAAAAACTTGCGTATCAACGCGCGCTCCAGACGCGGAGGCCAGGAATTCTGGTGTGCGGCGTTTGCATTGACCTTTCAGTGAGCGCGCTGCTCTCAGCTCAGAAATGAAGGAGGTTCTGTAAATACAGACATTTGAAACTGAATAAAAATAGTTTTCTCTTGTCTAGTGTTTGTCAGGTATTTTCTCTTAGACACCCCCCCCCACACACACACACACATACATACACATACACACACAGCTGCAAACATCATTAGTATCAGTTAATTTGTTCAAGTTAAACGTTTATCTCCTCAAAATATTGTACTTTTATTATCATTAAAGAATGATTTAAAAAAAAAAACTTCTTGATAATCCGTTTTATTAATTGTTCTTTTTCTGTTTTTAAAATACTTCCAAAACTTCCAAAGTAAAAACAATCTTTCCTTGTTTCCCTCCACAGTAGTGATGGAATTCTGTCTTTTCTCAGAGATTCAGTTCTTTTGCATTGGTTCACTGTAAATTGATTTTTAGGTTGTTTTTGCTATATTTAATTTATTATGTAGGATTATGCACAATATTCATCACTAATGTAAACATTTTTTTATTCGCATTCCCCCCAGGGGGGCGCGTCCCACCATTTGAGAAACACTGATCAGTCAGTCAGTCAATATGTGGTTTCAGTCGTCTGTGTCAGCTGTATGGTCATTGTTATTTATTTTAATTATTAATGATTGATTTTTGGATTCATTTTTTTAAACTAATTAATTCATTCATTCATTATTTTGTGTTAAAAATAAAGATATTTGAGAACTTTGGAATGTTTTATCAGCGATTTTCTTGTGGAAATCCTGATGCGGCCCGGCCTCACCCAGACTCTGCCTCCAGCGGCCCCCGGCTGAATTGAGTTTGAGACCCCTGCTCTAAAGGCATTTCAACAGAAAAAGACTGAGTTTTGTTTCTTTTAATGTTAAGCTCTTCCTGATGTAGACAGATGGCTAAACAGCAGCTGCTAACTGCTACATGCTAGCGCCGTGATTTAACTCTTTAGGACCCGAGCTGTCCTTTGATATGCTTGTTTTATTTATCTGAAAGAGAAATAAAAGTTAAGAAAAATAACTACTCTGATAATAAAACCAAAAAATGTGATGTCTTAAGAGCTTGTTCATGTTTTAAATATGTTACAAAAGTATTGGATCAGGACTCGGTTTCGGCAAATCCACAAAATCCAATGACTCGGAATCGGATCGGGACCAAAAAAACCTGATCTGGACATCCCTAGTTTTGGGGTATTTCAGGGGTAATTGTAAAAGGAATGCTTTTAATGAGAATATTTTTGAGACGGTTTCAAATTATTTTGATCCTTGTTTGCCTTTATTATCTCGCAGACATGGCTATGAGCAACAGCAAAGAGGAGCTACGACAGAACAATTTTTAGTTTTTCTTGCATTGAAATTGTCTTACTTTCGCTCTGTTTTTGGTGATTTTGTGTACACAGAAATGTAAGAAACTTTAACTAGTCAGAAACGATCTTCTGCAGATCTACATCTCATTTTTTGGCAATTACAAGTTGGTGGACAGCTGCCAAACCAGTGGGCAGTAATTGACCATCCAGAATCCTCACTTCTTTGGAAAGCTGTATGTCCAGAGCTGTCTGGTTACACTCTCAACACATTCTCCCTACAAGGTTCCAGTTATCTTGACAAATGAGTCTAAACAAGAAGTTGCCATTGCCCTATTAGCAGTTATTGCAAGGATTGCAACTGATAAAGATAAAACACCAGATCCATCTTCATGACCAGATTGCACATCAAGCATCAGAACTATAGCCCCATACATCTAAAGACTTTAAAGGGATGTACATGATCTGCTTAAGGGTAGTAAGTAATTAGGTAGTCTTAATCCCCTTTTTCCTTCCCCAGTTTTTGTTGTTCAAAGATTGAATGGAAATGTGTGCTTGTGGATCGATTATAGAGAGCTGAATTTATAGACAACTAAGAATGCTCATGGTAATCATCTTCAGCCATGTTGTTCCTAAACTGTGATGTAGCACTGATTCTGCTTTAAGTCCTGATCCTTTTCTTTTCAACTCAGTACTTTTGTATTATTATAATAATTATTTGATGAATACAATCTGCACAAATTTTCTTTTTTAATGAGAATATTAGATTATTGTTACTGGTTAATATAAATGATTTGTCTGTGGATGTCTTGAAATTTGATTACATCACTGATATTAATATTGATCCTTAAAACCTGAATCTATTAATCTTTGATATAAAGTCCTGAACCCGGATATTGATAATATTTCATGTAGAGAAAATGGTCGAGCCTGGTGGATTATATAAATTCGCTTCCTTCCACTCCCTTTCAAGCGATATCTACTTGTGATTCAGTATGTGTATTGTCATTTCATGTATTAAAACCAGATTGCTTGAAATAAACCATTCATTCATTTAGTGTTTTTTTAATCGGTTTAATATGCCAGAGTAATTTAATTAAATAGTATTCTGTTTTACTCATGAAGTGGAATACATTGTGATTATATTTTAGTATTTTATCTAAAGGGTTGGGAATCTCTTCATACACAATTAACAAACTGGAAGTTCCCAAACAGCCTCTTGTCTAGTCCCCTTACGAAGCTAAAATGGCACCCAGTCTTAGTTGGTCAGTTTAGTCACGCTATGCCAAACTTCAGTCATATTAATTCAATTCTATTCAATTTTATTTCTATAGCCCAAAGTTACAAAGAAATTTTCCCTCATTGGGCTTCATGCAGGTAATTTTACAGATGCAGAAAATAGTCTTGAAACATGAAAAATATCTAAAGACTAAATAAACTGGTCATCCCTGCCCTTAGACCCTCCCTCTCGGGTAAGGAAAAACTCCTAAAAAACCTGAATCAGGAAAAACGAAGAAAGAAACCTTAGGGATTCCCACATGAGGAGAGATCCCATCCCAGGACGATACAGCCGATACCCAGAACTGATTAAGGGGAAAATGAGTTTCTACAACTACGGGATTTGAATAGAAGTTCATGCAGACTAGACCCATGGAACGCAGTGGTTTGATAAGGTCCTCCAGTCCAGACGGAGAGGCAAGAAGTGCATGTCCACCCAGGAGCAAGGAGCGATGGGGGATCCACTGGATCTGAAATCTCTCCCGCTCCCCTGGAGAGAGAGAGAGAGAAGAACAACATGTGAATCGAACTGCACCAACAAAAGCATGGAGAAATAAATATAATAAAGAATAAAGAGTAGAAGAGAGGAGAAGAAATGAGAATAGAGGACAGAACCCCAGAGCTGATGTGGAGAATAACCATGATAGAAAATCTATAAATGACATTGAAACGTATCAGTATTAATCTAGCCTCTCAAGAGTCACAGCAGATGGAATATTCTCTGATTACTAACCTGGCAGAACGCCTGTCCAAAGAGGAATGTTTTAAGGCTAGCTTTGAAGGTAGAAACTGTGCTGGATCTCAGAATCAGAGAATCAGAATCAGAATCGTTTATTGTCATTGTACATGGGGATACAATGAAATTGCAGCAGCCTTGGAAATCAGAGAGTTAAATAAAATAAAAATAAAATAAAATACAATAAAATAGAAATAGAAATTTACAACTCTAACAAAAAATGAACAATATGTACAGAACTGTTAAATATTAACTATTGTGGATAAAATAAAATGGAATGAGGTAAGTTGCAGTGAGCACAGCATAATAAATATTGAGTTATTGCACAGTGACCCGGTTATTGCACAGTCAGGATATTGCACGCATTGTAGTGAAAGTCAGAGTGAGGTGTGGTTGGTGGAGGTATGTGTATTCCGTATGGTAATTGCCTGTGGGAAGAAGCTGTTCCTTAGTCTGTTTGTCCTGGTTCTGATGGACCTGTACCTCCTGCCAGAGGGCAACAGTTCAAACAGGGGGAAAGCAGGATGGGTGGAGTCAGTGATGATGCTAGTCACTCTGCTGAGGCAGCGAGACTGGTATATGTCCTTCAGTGAGGGGAGAGGGCAGCCGATGATCCTCTGCGCTGTCTTGACCACTCTCTGGAGGCTCTGCCGTTCTGCTTCAGTGCAGTGGGAGAACCACACTGTGATGCAGTATGACAGGATGCTCTCGATGGTTGAGCGGTAGAAGGTTACCAACAGCTCCTGGCTGACGTCGTTCCTCCTAAGTTTCCTCAGGAAGTGCAGGCGCTGCTGGGCCTCCTGATGACAGTCATGGTGTTGTTAGTCCATGTGAGGTCAGCAGAGATGGTGGTGCCCAGGAGGGTGAAGCTGTGGACCCTCTCCACACAGTTTCCATTAATGTAGAGTGGGGGTGGATCTGGCCTGTTCTTCCTAAAGTCCAGGATGATCTCCTTGGTCTTGGTGGTATTCAGGATGAGGTTATTAGCCTGACACCACCTTGACAGTTCCAGGACTTCATCTCTGTAGGCCGTCTCGTCGTCTCCAGAGATCAGCCCCACCACAGTAGTGTCGTCTGCAAACTTCACTATGGTGTTGCTGGTGTGGGCTGCTCTGCATGAGCTAGGAGCTTATTCCAGAGAACAGGGGCTTGGTGAATGATGGTTCCACCTCCAACTCTACTTTATCTCCTTCTTCTTCTTCTCTGGTTCATCCTTAACCTGTATGTGTTTTTGGCCTCTTTTATGCAGGTTTCCAGTTTACGTTGGCATATCTTCATCATTTCCTGGTTGTTCCTCCTGAATGCCATGTTCTTCCCATTCAACGCAGCTTCAATCTCACTGTTGACCCAGGGTATATTGTCAGAGAAGCAATTCTCAGGTCTGACAGGCGCCTCCAAAGAAAAACAAAAGTCCAAGTTGTCTGTCATAGTGCATAATGCCACCTCATTATCTTCACCGTTCAACTCAACTGGCTCACTCCCATCAGTACTCTCAGAGCAGTCCTTGACAGCCTCTGCTACAGAAAGCCACCTCTTGATTTGTTCAGTGGGGACTCGTCTTTTCTTGAGGACGTAGTTAGGCAGCAGGCGTACAAGATTGTGGTCTGATTTTCCTAGGGGGGGGAGAGGGGCAACTGAGTATGACACCAAAAAGTTTGAATACAGGAGATCAAGTGTTGCGTTATTCCTTGTGGTACAGTTAACGTATTGGTATAAGAAAGGCTTATCTTTTTCCTTACGCGTCTTCAGGGTTACGTGATTGAAATCTCCAGAAATTATGATGAACGCCTTTGGATTCTCGCTCTGTAGTTTTCTCTTTTTACCCTCAATAAATTCACGAACTTCATTTGCCTTTGCCACTCTCTTTTTTGTATCTGAATGAATGTACACACAAAGTGCAATGACGAGGGAGAACTTACAGGATAAATAGTGCGGTTTGATTCTAACAACCAGGAGCTCCAGAAAAGGGTCACAGAACGTCTCCAGAATGGTCAAACGATCAGGAGGACACCACCTTTGGTTGGCATATAGAATGAGACCACCACCCTTACTTTTCCCACTGGCAACAAGGTCTCGGTCCCCTCTCACAGTGGTAAAGCCGGGCAGATCCACATTAGTGTCCGGTACACGGCTGGTTAGCCACGACTCTGTAAAGATGAGCAGACTGCTCTCCCTGTAGAGCTCATTTGTCTTGATCAGCACCTGAAGTTCATCCATCTTGTTGGACAGGCTGTGGACATTCCCCATCACAATGGAGGGAATAAAAGGCTTGACATCACACCGATAAACAGCCATGGCTTTAAGTTTAGCCTTATGTCTACGACCAGCGTGACACCTCCGGTACTTCCGCGTTGGCTCTGATGGAATAAGGCAACAAAGTCCAGTGATTCTGATGATCTTCTCCAACCGTCTTCAGTCGTTGAACAAACCAAACTATTGCTTTTTTCTGTCTCGCCTGTGAGTGATCCTACTGCTGGAACAATATTTGCATCAATGTTTGCATTTCTAAAGATGCAAAAACAAACTTTCCACTCCCATCATCATTCCTTTTTTGACAGTATTAGGGGAATTTCTAATTTCAAAATGACTATCTTTACGAAATATAAAAACTGTTTGATGGGGAAAGTTTTACTACATTATTAAACTTTATGGTTTAAATAACTAATCTTTTCTTATTAGTTTTATTTATGTAAATCCTTGCTGTATTGAAAGAATCTAAATTTGTGGATGATTAATTATAATACAATAATACCATGTTAAAAATATTTGAGTCGAATTAGAGACATTGGGTTAGTGTATATGTTATGTAAAATAAGCCTGTGTAATAAATGATAATAAATCTTTCTTCAGTAGTTTGACTTTATAAAATCGTATGCAATATTCGGATGGATTCATGAAGGATTACAAGAATAGACTGACATTTCTTTTAAATAAAAGTAATTGGAAGAATTTTTTTATGAATATTTTAAAGATTTGCATCAAAAGAAATTCTGAATAATTTGGTTTTGTTTTGACGCTGTTTCTTGGGAAGTTTTCATACGAAAGTAACTGTAACAATAACATAACATCAAATATTTATTATATATTTTTGAGTCTTGAAAATATTTATTGCAACCAATTTTGATTTTAAAAAATTACACAAACTTAAAAGAATGTTGGTGGGATTTTTAAAGATGAAAACATTTATTTCAATTAAAAAAAACAATTTTTTAACATGATTGTGATAAAGTATGAATCTGTACACACATTTAAACATTTAATTATTTTTTCAGCTGACAATGTACATAAAAATTGCTTTTCCGTATTGCCATTCCTTTGTTTCAACTCTTTGCATGTGCATGTGAAACAGTGTAAATCCCACACACATCAAGGCATTTACAAGCCCATAATAATGAAACTAACCAACACACATTCCTGTTTTTCTGCACAGGAAAAGCCAACTTGTTTTCAGAAAAGTTTGTCTCCAGAGATCCAACTTGGAGACATTTTTACTTTACTTGATCTCATGTTGTGTTTTTGTGTTTCTAAGAACTTGTCCTTCATTTCTCTCCTTTTCCTACCTTGACACACCTGATTCAAATTCAGAGTGGATGAGTAATTTGCCTAATTTAGCTCGTCTTCTTTGCCAGACGCAATTCTGTCCTTTGCATGAGATCATTTGTGAAGATTTAACTACCAAAAAAGCCTGGAGTCTTTGAAAATCAGGTCTAGTTGATTTATTGCCCCCTGCTTTTGTGTTTTATTTTAAATGATTGACAAAAATTATTTTTTAGATATAAGATATACCCTCCTTCAACAGCCACATAAACCTCATTGCACTGATTACTTTTGAGCTCTCCTGCAGGTGTTGGGACCACAGGGGAGCGATACCACCTTATCGTTTTGGGCTGGACCTGTGGAAAAAGCCCTTCCCACCAGGTGCTCACCTGTAAACTCCAACTCCAAGGGCTCTGAGACTCCAGTCCAGGTGACGGAATCAGATCTAGAGTTTTTAAACCAATATAAGGGTTCTGGTTAGGACCTGTCTGCCATGGGAGACCCTACCAATGGTGTTGGTCCTGGAGAGTGAGCTTTTCTCCTGGGACATATTGAGTAGGGGTATGCCAAAATATCGATATTGCGATATATCGCGATATTTAGTCCCCCGATCGATTCTTGATAGGTTTTCATCAAGTATCGATCTTATATTTTCATTTGAAGAGGCTGTTGCGCTGAGCGTCTGAGTCACGTGACATGGAACTGTTGAGGAGGTGGGCGCGCCGCATTGCGTCGGACATTTTATGGTGACGCACGTCATTCAGGAAAAAGCGTGTGTGTAAATCATGACTACCTGTTCACAATTATCATCCATCTGTAGAAGACGCCGCAGGTAAGAAGAGACTTTGTCTGAGCGCTAGAATGACCGCGATCGCTTATTTCCTGTTTTATCGGTGCGCTGTAGGAACTAGGCGCATGCTTCGCATTTGTTTGTGTGTACTTCAGGTACCGGTCGGAATTTTCGGTTCCATGCACTCCGATGTTTAACCTGCTGGTGTGCGGTGTAACTTTGGTAGATTTATGGTGTGAAGTTTTCAAATGAATGTAATTACTTTTTGGTAATGTTAATTTAAAGTTGTTCCTAAATAAAAAATGTTGGATTTGATATATGAACTTAAATAAACGTAATTAAAATGAAGTACATGAATTTACTGTAAAATAGGGAAGTTGCTACTTAATTGAAGGACTTAAAATTATATAAATTATTATTGATTATTGTTGTTTATTGCTATTATGTAATAGAATTTAAATTTGTAAATATTTATTGCCATTATTATGTGTGTCTTAGGGTTTATACCTATTTACTGCTGACATACCAAATGGAAAATAAATAAAGATTGGAGAAATAATCTCAAGTGACAATCTGAATAAATCAGCCTTCAATTTTGGATGCTCAGCCCTTTTCAAATGTTGGAAAAATGCACAAAAAATTAGGAAATATTTGACAGAGGATGTAAAACGTTATATTCCTGACCCTTTGGTGGTAGATAGCTGTCGCCACTTGAATTAATACATTTTTGCTCTGTTGCTTACAACAATTCTGTACTAAATAGTGGCCCTGCTGATCATGTTTACTATTGTTCACATTGAAATTTACACATAATTCCAATTCAATGGGTGTCAATGCTTGTCAAAGACATGGTATTACTAAAATTAATGGGGTTATATTTTCCCAAAAAATATGTGTTCTTCTATATGATGTTAGTTATAAGGGAGGATTTTTACCAATTATCGCAGTATCGCGATATTATCGATATCTTGAGCCATGTATTGCGTATTGCATCGAATTGTTAAGTACCCTGTGATTCCCAGCCCTAATACTGAGTTCTCAAATACCTTCATCATCTTAATGTGTGATCATTTAATGGAGACACGTTCAGGGCCCTGAAACCTGCTACATTTTAGGGATTTATTTCTCACTAAATCATGGATTTTGTTGCTCTTGAAGTGATTTGGTTGACCTGTTTCACTCAGGTGATCTTGTGTCATAAATTAGGCCTTTTAACCCAGCATCTGAAGCTAGAACAAAGTTTGACACAGACACATCATCTTATTAATCTGTCGGGCTTTTGATGTTTCTCTAAGGTTTGTCTCAAGGTTTGAAGGTTTTTCTTTCTTTTTTTTTTTAAGACTTCGCAGTAGCATCTCTCCCCAAACCTTCAAAAATTACCTATAAGTTTATTGATAAATTAATGACGCTTTATGGGCATAATTTTAGCAAATAAAGTACTTTTGATGCCACAGAAGCAGAAAAAAAAACAATGAAAGAAAGTTTTGCTGATAATTAATGATATAAAACCAGCTAAAACTGTTACTGGAGGTGATGATGATAGAACTGCAAGTTTGTCTGAAACCTCAATGATGTCATCTAGTGGTACACATGGGAACTACTCACATAGACAAGTATTTCTTGGGACCAACCAACTTTTCTGTACTGGCAAATCAGCATCACTTTCTGGATAAACTTACTGGGATAAACATTTATAAGGAAAACAAACTATTCATCCATCTCTTTCTCAATCAATCTGTCTCTTCTGAATTCCGTCAACCTTAATCTGCAAAATTTAGATTAGATTAGATCAGAAATGGTTTATTTCAATCTATCAATGCAAGAATAATGCATTTGCAATACAATCCACAGAGATTTAAATCCATACAAAGACATGTCAAACATGAGATAACTAGGAATTAAATTTTAGTTTGCTTGCAAGCGAGTGGGAGAAAACAAATTTATATTTAAAAAATCCTTCTAGTCCAGGAGTCAACAACCTGCAGCTCCAGAGCCACATGTGGCTCTTTTATTACTCCGTGGTGGCTCTCTGGCTGAAGAAAAATAATATACTTAATATAATATAGTATACAACGTTTTTGACTATTTTAGTATACTGAGGAATTTTATGATAATTTGGAGTTTAGCTAATGTTTTAGTAAAATGCTAATGTTTTCAGCTAATTTGTTATCTACTGAATTTTTTTTTTTTATAATTTATAATTTAGCTTCTATTTTAGCAACATGCTAACGTTGTTGACTAAGTAAGTTTACTGAGGAATTTTAGGCTATTTTGGAGTAATTAAGCAACAATCAAGCTTTTTTTTTGGCAGATTTGGCCTCTAATTAGGTTTTTATGCTAATTTGGAGTTTAGCTAATATTTTAGCAGTATGCTAACATTTTCAGGTAATTTGTTATCTACTGGGGGTTTTAGGATAATTTTGCGTTTAACTTTTATTTATTGGCTGATTTAATTTACAGAGAAATATTATGCTAATTTGAAGTTCAGCTAGTAATTAAGCAACGAGCTATTCTTTTTGCTACTAAAGTTAAAAACATAAAAAAAATACCTTTTGAGAGATTCTAGTTAACATATATTTTTTGCTTTTATTTATGCCAAAAAGACATTATTAATATTTATAAAAAAACAAAAAGAAGGTTATGAATGCAAATCCAAATTTCTTAAAGGCTAACGTAAGTCAATGCGGCTCCTTCTAGGTTTTGATCAGTAGAAAACGAGTCCAAATGGCTCTTTTAGTGTGAAAGGTTGCCGGCCTCTGATCTAGTCGATAGATAAATATGAAAATGGCTGTAAATCATTTTATTTACGTTGTTGATTAACATTTTAAGCACAATAACAAAGAAAGAGGAACTGCTTGTGTTAGACCACGTACTTCTGGTTATGTTTGGAATATGGAAAATTTAGCTTTTTTTGGTTATTTTTTTTAGTGTTTACTGTTGTAGAATGTTGTTTAAGTTCTCAGAGAAAAAGCGACGGTTTGGGTTTGCATTTCGACTATTGCTTCTTGTTTAATTGAAACTATAATTTGATTAATTATTATTTTTTACTAAGAATGAAAGTTTGACATCAGAAAAAAATAAACGTTTCATCATCTGCTTGTTTACTTCCCATACAAAATAAACCCAAATCACAGCTTCAAGGACATATGTGGAACTCTACGGAAAGCCACGTGGGACAAAATTAGGTGTGGCTGTCATGTGGCTTTTGTGTCTAGAGTGAGTTCTTGTTTTTTTTTACATGTTCTCTTCAGTAGCTGAGCAAACAGATAAGAGTTGATGGCCTCTTATGTTGCATATATTTAACTTTTACAACAGACGATTATAAATCTTCTGACACACGAGGGGTATATTTGTATAAACTCCTTTTGTACTTGAGGCTAAACTTGATTTATATAATAATTATGTTTATATAAAAATGGGGTATAACAGTACAAAATAAAGGAGGAAAAAAGGGTAAAGACATTGGAGGCTGGTTAAATAAGTTAATGGAGGTTTATCAATATTTCAATCAGGTGTAGATGTCAGTCAAAAGGGCGGGGCCTATCCAAAAACACACTCAAATATTAGAAACATACCTGTTTGCTCCAAACACCTTCACAAATATACATGTAAAAAATACAAGAACAGAGCAGTTCACGTGAACATACTTATTCATAAACAAACACGTGTTCAAGTGTGTATCAAGCGTGTTCTTGTCATTAAAAAATGAACTCATGACACCAAATGAACGCCTAATTTTGTCCCACATGGCTTTCCATAGAACCCTGGCGCTTTGTTTACTCGTGGTCACATGGGGTGTTTTGAATGGCGCTCCGGAGACGCGTTTTGAATATGTCACAGTGGCGACACGCAAATCATTGCTGTTTGGTGGTACGGAGCGCTGAAGGAGCCAAAAACTGTCACTGAGTGGAAAACATGAAACAACATGAACACAACCTATCACAGTTTAAAGGGATTTAAACAAGTACACTATGTTTTATGAAAAAATATTTCTATTATTGCAATAAAAAATGCATTTCAAGAGCCTTTTTATCCGGAGTTTTTAAACCAGCTGTATCGACACATTTTATTGCAATTATTGTTTAAAATATTAAAATAAAGAAAATTCAATAAGTAATAATTCCAGCCACATGGAAAGTTCAGAAATTAAAAAATAAAGTGTGAGAAACGGGTGTCACTTGGGTTTGAACAATAACATTTATTTAAAACACAGAAATGATACAGAGTCACAGGTGAGGTTTTCACCTGTCCAACCTCAGGGTAGAAAGGAATAAAAGCCCCAAAATGCCCTTCTGCGTTTAATGTTGATTAAATCAAAGAATTAACGTATCATAAACTACAGTTTGTCTCTAAATTAAAGTCCTTTGTTAGTTTTAGGTAAAGGTTGATGTGATGCCTGTTGGGAAAGCAGAATACAACTCCCTAAAAAAATTATTTAATACATAGCAGATTCATTGTTTTATTTTTTAAATTAAATATTCTAACTGGATGAATGATCATTTCTAAAATAATAATAATAAAAAAAACATCTAATCGTTCAAAGAAAACTCAGAAAATGAATGATTTGTTTTGTGTTTTTAAGGACGGTAGATGGTAATCAAATTCACTTCCTGTTATATGAAATGAAACGTAGCAGTAAATGTGTGAATCCTGACTTAAACCACAAAAGTAAAGCTTTGCTTTTGTTTAAGGAAATGTTTTAGTGGAATCAAGTTTCAAACTGAAGGATTCTGCTCCATATTTATTTATTTTTTAATTTTGGATTTTTCTAGGGGTGTTCTGTTATTGCTGAAAGTTTTGATTTATAAAGTATTTTTTAAACATGTTTTTGGAGCCCTCTAGTGGTCGCTTCAGGTATTTCCGTTCAAAGTTCGTTTTTGAACAAACTTTATTGAACATGTGTGTGGACAGAGAAGACACACCAGCATGAAGGCAATTCTTCGTGTTGTTTGGAAGATGTTTCTGCTTACATCATGAGTCAAAGGTTGCATTGTTGGAATTTTAATTTGTAACTTTTGATTGATAAAAGAAATATGTTTATCATTTCATTATTTTGAGTTTGTACAGTAATGCTTGATATAAACTTGTCTTATGTTGATTGTATTCATTATTTGCTTTCAGTTTCGCCCTTTTGAATATCATTAAACCTCCAAACACTTATGTCACATTAAGTTCATTAATTTTTGTTATTATTAACTAAAGTCTGTAGAATTTGACTGATTGAAAAGGAGGGGGAAGGAACAAATTTATATAATCCCACCCCCTACTTATGTTACAGGTTTGCATAATTGTGTAATCCTGTTCTGATCGGATCAAATGCAAGTTTTCTTCTTTTTTTTTAAATTCCCAATAGCAAATTGAAGTGCTTCTTGATTATTGATTAATCTCATAAGACAATATTGCTGTAAACAGATAAATCAATTATACATCATGTAGCTGATATGTATAACTAATTGATTATCATTAAAATATAATTTCATATTAATGCAGAAAAATAATCATTACAAATCGAAATCAAGTTTTAAAGTAACAATAGACTTCTTATTGATCATTCTCTGAAAAAATTCTAATATATTTTCAGTGAACATTAATGATCAACACAATATGTAATAACCACTAATTATTATTAGAACACATAATTGCATGAATCCAGTTATCATAGCTACATATTTCAGATCAAAAAGGAAAATCAATCCCATATTGATTTGAAACCTTTCAGTAATCATTAATGCACATTACATGATGTAAAACTCATTGATTTCATTAAAAAAGCTTTGAATATTTCATTACATTCAAGTTCAGTCACAGCTTGTGACAGTGAGTGGGTGGATTTATGTTTTGTGTGAAACCAACATTTTCTAATAAAGCTGCAAATGCATTTCCAAGGCGGTCACTAGAGTCATCAACATGAATATTAAAATCTCCTACTATTATAATTTTATCAGAATGTAAAATAATAGTCAATGGAAAGTCAGAAGACTCTAATAACATGTGTGGTTTGGTTTTTGGCAGTTATGTTATGGTTGTCGTCATGTTTTGATACATTTAATAAATATTCAGTCTTGTCACCAGGTCCTGGTCTCCTGCATTTTAGTCCTCCACCTCCAGTTCCTGACAGATTTATCTTTGACCCAGCAGGGGAATTTTTGCAGAAGTGGCAGGGCTTTTTGCCACTGCAATCCATGTCAAGTCACGCCACATCAGATGGGATTTCCTGCAGCCATATTCAAGTCCTGTCACGCCATGTACACTGAATCCTTTCCTGTGGAGGGTCAGGACTGCTCCTCTTCACGCCTGTTCCATAGGAGGGGTTCTAATACCCCTCAAGTCTGTCTGACTGCAGGAAACCTGCATGTTTGTTGGACTTTTTATTTTTTTTCCCTCCTGCTAAATGTTTTGTTTTGGGGCATCTGGGATCTGCTCTTTTGGGAGGGGGTACTGTGAGGATTGTGGACTTTGGTTTGGTTTTTGGCAGTTATGTTATTGGTTTTGGTCATGTTCTGTTTTGAATTGTTCTTCAGTCACATCAGTTTCCTGTGTTTCCTTCATTTCAGCTAATTACCCTCCGTCTATTTAAGCATCTGGTTCTCGGGTCCTCTGCTCTGTTCTATCACCATTTATGTTTTGTCATGGTTTTTGTCATGTTATGGTTCATTTATGAAATATTCAGTTTCTATCACCAAAACCTGGAGTCCTACGTTTGGGTTCTCCACCACCAGTTCCTGAAAATGATTGTGAAAACATTTTTTGGCTTCTACAAGGTAATTAAAGACCAGATTTAATTAGAAATAACATTTAAGAGTGGGGAGGGTCCTGGCTGCTGCTGCTACAGTCCCGGCGGGGGGGTCTTGGCGTGGGGATGGCCGGGTGCTCTCCCCCTTTGTACATTCCATCATTATCCACATTAGCAAAAACATAAACACTCACCTGAGTACAGGTGTCAGCTCTACTTTGCACTAATAGTATGTGGGACAGAATGAAAGACTTTACTTGTCTGTTTGTATGATTATGTCTGTTTGTTCCAACTGCAGTTGTATTGTGGACATTTTTACTAGTTTATATGTGAAGACTATTTCAACCAACAGGTATGTGTGTAATTATTTAGTGTGTGTGTAGACAGGCCCCGCCCATTCTCGTTTACTATTTAGACCTGGTTGTTTTAGGATGTTGCTTTCCTCTGTTGCCATCTTGTTTTTTCTCTAAACCCCCCTCTTTCTACCCCCCCCCCCCACCCTCTTCTTTTCCATACGGTCCAACAAAACAAAAACAAACATAATCAATAAAAAAAAAGTTTAGCATGAGACACAACAGGGGTTTATACTCAATAAACTCTTGTTGTGACAGTAAAATCTGTTCAACACTAGAGGCTCTCAGCCTACATCTGTTTGCTCAGCTGTTGGACAGGACAAGTTAAAAAATAAAACAAATAAAGTCATAAATTGATTTTTTAAAAAAAGTAAAGCAGATTTATTAAAAGTTTTCATGTTGGTTTCTCTAATTTGTTGTTCTAGTTTACTTTTTTGTTTTGCTTCTGTGCTGGCTGCTGTGACTCCGCCCATTCTCCTGTGGTTCTTGCAAAGCAGTCACAGCTGTCTGCACTTCAGCAGTCAGGCTTTGTGTATTTAAGGAACTCTGCTGCAGTCCTCAGTGTCGGCTCGTTTTTTTTTTTTCTTCTCCAGGCCTGTTGTCTTGGTCTTGTGAGATGTGTTACATGGCCAATGTAAATTGAAGCCTTGGACTATGCCTTCATGTGCTTGTGATTCTTCACTGCAACTGGGTTTCCTCCTGATAACCCAACCGTAACAATTTGTCTGCAAAATGTTTCATTTAAATTTTTTGAAAAGCCTTAGTTCTCCTTCTAAAGTTAGGATTTTTTTAAAAACAAAATGTAGGGATTTATTTTTGTTGATCGTAAATTTTTTCTTTAATAATTGTGCAACATTTTTGTCACTTTTTATGTTTTTTAACTTTATCCATGTGAAATGTTGAATTTTTTTCTCCAAAATGTACAACTTTTTTCTTGTTAAACGTTTTTTTTTCTTGTAACTTTTATTCTTGTAAAACTTTGACTTTTTTTTTCAAAAATTTATGACTTAGTTTTTGTGAAATTGTGGCTTTTTTCCTCAATCTACAACTGTATTCATGTAAATTTTTTACTTGTTTTTTAAAAAGTTCACTAGATAAATTCTCAAAAGAATAGGACTTTTTGGCTTATTACTTTACAACTTTATTTTTGCTTTAATTTGAACTATTTTCTCCAAATTGTAACATTTTATTTTAACAAAATATTACCATTTTTTTAGATCATTTTACAATTTTATTTGTATTAAATTTGGACTTTTTTTCCTCATGATTTTTTTACTGTATTTTTTCACATTAGTTTATTCTTCTTCTTCTATGGTGGCCCTAATACACATTTTGTTTCATAGAATCTTGGTTTTAAAAACATTTTACTCAAAAGGGAGTAAAATGTTTGTTTGTTTTAATGTGAGAAATTTACGTTTAACGTCTGTTTGTTACAAATCACAGAAATGTGTAAAAAGTTTTTTTTTTTTTTTTATCAAAATTTTTTGTTCAGCAGAAAATCTTGAACAGGTTTTTGTCATGATGAAGTGATGTCTAAATAAAAGCTGTTTTAAACAAATGAACTGCCACTCCTTAAAGTAACATTAGCAGACAGTGGAGCAGACTGGGCAAACACTGGCCTTTATTTTTTAATCCTCTGATATGTTCTGTGAGGTTTTGGATTGGATTGATTTTGGAGACATTTCTTCTGCAGAATCAAAGAACAAAATAAAATAAACAAAAGTCACTGAGACCAGAGCAGCGACACAAATGTGATCAAAAATGCAGCTTTAAATGTAGGAATGTTTAATCAAAGACAGTCCAGTGATTAGAATAATCAAATTTTCTCCAAACAAGCAGAACATTTGCTGGAGGGAGATTTATCTTATGCACTGTTATTTGCAAGTGACAGAGATGTATTTGAATGTGTTCTCTCTGACAGCGTATTTGCATGAGTGGTGAGGCGGGACACCTGCGGCCAAGTCATTGCTTCTGACATGTACAGATGAGGGACATCCCATTACTCTGTTGGACTCATTTTACTCTGATGAAATCAACCCAAAAAAAAACTTGTAATATCAATTTTAATGAAATATAAAATATAAATGATGATCTTTTGGGGGATTTGGTTTTTGCTCAAAACATTGTTTAATTATTGCTTAATTAAAGTTTAATTATGATTATGAAGTTTTAACAAAACTCCCACAACCTAAATGTCTCAAAAAGCTATTTTTCATGCTGACCTGAAGCCTCTGTTTCCAATTTCTCCTCTGAGGGGGCGTGGCTTTTGGAGCTCCGCCCCTAATCCACCCCTGTCTGATTATGATAGCTCTGTGTCTCACTGGCATAAATCATCTTCATCCACTTCTGCTACATAAAACATCCATCCTGTCCTCCCCAGCCGTATGGTTCTGATCCGGATGTCAGCTCAGATCTTCATGGACAGAACTTCCTCCAGAATCCTGATTCTTTCTCCTTCCAGTTCACCAAAGACTCTTTGATGTTTCTTGACGTTGCTGTGATCAATCCATTCAATCCATTGGTTTCTCAGAGCAGAAAATAATGAAAGCTAACATCCAAATGCTCTTTCATTCATTTACAAGCCTTTCCAACTGCGGTCAAATGAGCCGCCGTTCACATTTCTGTGGTCACATCAAGAAGCTCCGTGGAGTCTGGTGGAGATTTTCCAGCGTTCTCAGCCCTGCTACCGTAAGTATTGGATGAAACTCACACCAAAAATCCAGTGACGGCTGATTGGACCACAGAAATGTGAACGGCGGCTCATTTGACTGCAGTCAATATGAAGATAGCATCTTCTCTTCTCCAGAACCTGAACTAGACACGCTAGCCGGACCAGATGAGGGTTTAGTGCAGCAGAAAGAAGATCATTCAGGAAAAACAGAGTCCGCCCCTAATCCACCCCTGTCTGATTATGATAGCTCTGTGTCTCACTGGCATAAATCTTCTCCACTGCTACATAAAAACATCCATCAATCTGGGTAATGTCCAGCCGTATGGTTCTGATCCGGATGTCAGCTCAGATCTTCATGGACAGAACTTCCTCCAAAATCCTGATTCTTTCTCCTTCCAGTTCACCAAAGACTCTTTGATGTTTCTTGACGTTGCTGTGATCAATCCATTCAATCCATTGGTTTCTCAGAGCAGAAAATAATGAAAGCTAACATCCAAATGCTCTTTCATTCATTGACAATCCTTTCCAACTGTGGTCAAATGAGCCGCCGTTCACATTTCTGTGGTCACATCAAGAAGCTCCGTGGAGTCTGGTGGAGATTTTCCAGCGTTCTCAGGACTGCTACCGTAAGTATTGGATGAAACTCACACCAAAAATCTGATTGGCGGCTGATTGGACCACAGAAATGTGAACGGCGGCTCATTTGACTGCAGTCAATGTGAAGATGGCATCTTCTCTTCTCCAGAACCTGAACTAGACACGCTAGTCGGACCAGATGAAGAAAGAAGATCATTCATGAAAAACAGAGTCTATCCAAGACTGTTGGATTGACAGAGATTTAGAAGGAGAAATACTCTGACATGCAAAAATGAAATAATTTCTCATTACATTTATTCTCCCATAAGAAAAATGACACACAGACATGTTAAAAACTCTAAAAACAGGACACTCCCACACTTTTATGAGAGTATGGATACATGCTCTTTGAGAATACATAAAATAAGTTTTGGGGTCCTCCAAGGGTCAATTTTAGATCCCTTACTTTTTAATTATTATGTTTTCTCTTGCGGGATTCATCATGAACACAGCTACGCTGATTGATACACACTTTACGTGTTCTTGATGACTTGATAGCACTCTTTTAGAGTGTCTTCCAGACATTCAGTTGTGGATGGCAGAAAACTTCTTGCACCTCAAGCAAGACAAAACTGAAGTTTTTAACAAGAGAGAGAGATGATTTTACCCTAACTCAATAATTTGAAACTAAATTTGGCCGCACTTTTTGACTCTGAGCTGAATTTTATCCCATACATTAAAAATATTGTTAGTGTCGTAAATCTGTCTCCTCTCTCTCCAAGGTACTAAGACTTCCTGATTCTCTACTTTTCACTTCCCATCAGCCCCCACTGCCACTCCCAGGTGCCCCACAGCTGGTCCCCACCAGAAATCACTCCCAGCAGAGAACTGAACTCTGCTCAGTGTGAAGTCTTGTTTGTGTCACTCTGCCTGCATCACTGAGCGTTCTCATTCTGACCTGACCTTCTGGTTCATCTAACCCTGCTTTGTTCTCCACTCTGATTGTTTGCTGCCTGCCCCGACCCTTGTCTAGACTCTGACCACTCTGGCTGTCCTCTGATGCCCTCATACTCGTGCTTGACCTCTGACTGCCTGACCTTTATTTAGTGTTGTGGACTTTTAGCTGTGCTTCACTCCTGTTCTCCTGTCTGTGCACATAGAACCTGTTGCACTTGGGTCCAGCCGTCTGCCCGTTTGTGACAGTTAAGAAAGGATTTTATCATCTTTAAAAAATCACTAAGGTCCACTGATTCCTCTGTCTTGCCAGCACAGAGGTGCCGGTGCTTGCTTTTATTTTCAGTAGGTAAATCTCTGATTTACCGCAACATTTTTTTGCTAGCTAACAAAAAACTTAGCAGGACAAATTCTGACAAGAACCAGGGGGCGGGAACACATTACAGCCCCCTGTAATGTCAGGATTTCAGGATTGATTTTGAGATTCTTTTAGTGATTTTTAAAGGCTTTAATGATCTTAGGCGTTATCTTTTAGGTGATATTCTTTTAATGCTTTTAATGCAGATGCTGAGGTCCTAATTTTAGATCATTCTTCTTTAATAGTCCTGGTAAATTCTTCTCCGTCCTGGCAGAATCTCTCCCTGTGGCATCCCTGAGGTTTTTTTCTTTTTTTCGAATCATTTTTTTTTTAAAGGAGTTTTTCCTTAATGGGTAAGAGGGTCTAAGACAGGGGTCGGCAACCTTTAACAGTAAAAGAGCCATTTGGGCTCAAATTCTACTGATCAAAACTAGAAGGAGCCGCATTGACTTGGTTTATTCTTCAAGAAATGTGGATTTGCATTCATGACCTTCTTTTTGTTAGATAATAAAACAAATTATGCCTTTTTTTTTTTTTTTTTGTTTTAACTTGTCCTGTCCAACAGCTGGGCAAGCAGATACGGGCTGAGAGCCTCTTGCGTTGGACAATTTTATTGTCCCAACAGGGTTTATACTAATAAACCCTGTTGTATTTCATGCTAACTTTATTTTAATTATGTTGTATCTTTTCTTTTTTTTTTTTTTTTGTTGGACCGGATGGAAACAAAGGGGGGGGGTAAAAGAGTGGGTTAAGAACAAGAAGGTAACACAGAGTAGCAACATCCTATAACAACCAGGTCTAAATAACAATCTGGAATGGGCGGGCCTGTCTACACACACACTCAGTTACACACATACCTTTGGCTAGAATAATCTTTACCTTTAAAGTTGTCAAAAATGTACACAATACCACTACAGCTCACACACAATCATAGAAGCTGACACAAATAAAGTCTTTGTTTTTTAAAGTTTAAAGTTTTTTATTTTTTTATAACCAATGCTATAATAATATACCCTTTTAACTCATAAAGATCAAACTTTTTCCCAAAGTTTTGCTTTGCATATAAAATCTGTTCATTCTGGAGGTAGAGTTGAACAAACAAAACGTCTTCAGGTCAACAGACAATTACCTGCATGAAGCCCAATGAGGCAAAATCTTTGTGATTTTGGCTATAAAAATAAATTGAATTGAATTGAATTGAACAGGGATGTAAAAACTTGCATAGTTTATCATCTATGTTCACCTCAGATATCAATTTATGAATGTAACCTATCTAAATAAATGCGAATTCAGTAATCCTTACTTCAAAAAATAGTTTATTTATTATTTTTTTCCCCTCTTGTCCTCAGCAGTCTTACACTGCTGGGTTTTGTAACTTTAGTTTGGTTGGACTTTAGTAGTCTTCTGGTTTTTGTTCATTTTGTTTTTTTAGGTAGTTTTGGTTAGGCAGCCATTAGCAGGGAGCTTTGACTTAAACCGTGGATATGACTTGGTCAGCAGTCTCCATGACTTCTTTTATGTTTGACCAAGGAGCCTCAATGGAAGATAAAAGAGCCACACGTATCTCTAGTCAAGGGCGGGATAACCAGTTAGTTAGTCTATTAGCAATTAGCTATGTTATATTTTCTGATCGACTTTCTGATTCTGTAAAATTGCCGGCGTGAAGCCTAATGAGGCCATTTTTTTTAGTGAATATGGCTAATAAATAAACTGAATCTGAACAAGGTGCAAAGGGATGGATTGATTTCTCTTTTTTGCATTTTGTGTTAATTTTACAACACTTGAGCTGCACAAATGAAAAGTGATTTTTACATATATAAAAAAAAACCTTAATTGGTCAATCAAATTTATAAAATTAGCTAAAGTGCTTTTGAGATTTGACGGAAGCAGCCATTTTGAAAGCAGCAGGAAAAACCTTTCTGCTGCCCCTGGTGGAATGATGACGAACTGCACGGCAGAAAACATGGAGCAAGTTTTATCCACTGGGGTTTTTTTTAAGGAAAGTTGATCGTGAGATACTAGACTTCACAGAAATGAGTGATCAAATACAGCATGAAATAGGGTTAAATAAAAAAACAAACAAACAAACATGCATTTATGACGTTTAATGGTTCTAAATATTGCAAAAGGACATGTTGATATGATGAACAATGAGCCTAAAAATGTAAATATGACCTAAAAAACTGACAGAAACCACTTAAAATAGAAAACTCACTAAACTACAATGAAAAGATTTCTTTAAATATCTTTCTTAAATCAGATTTATGTTTACAGGGAGAGTTTTCGTTTGTTTTTGTGATTTAACAAGTCAAATTAACGTTTTATACTACACAAAAAAAAAAATAATAATTTACTGCTAAACTTTTCTTCATGAGGAGAGGATCTTTCTGCTGGTTCTGCCGCTCAGACGCAGATGAAGTGGAGTCTCTCTTCACAGTCTCGGTTCTCCCACTCTCCCTGTTTGCTCAGAGCTCCACAGCGCTTCCCGACCGGACACTCCTGGTCCGGATCTCCTGCTTGGTTCCAGTTCTGGAACTCCAGAGGATCCCCGTTGGCCCACATCCACGTGTCTCCCAGGAAGCGCAGCCCGACCCACACCCGCTGAGTGACGGAGGAGTCCTGGATCTGGTTCTGGGCCAGCAGGTTCTCGGTCTGGGAGAGCAGGCTGGTGAAGTCCTGGTGGTTCTCCCTGCAGTGCTCCAGAGCCTCCTCCCAGGTCTTCTCCTCCTGGACCACTATCAGGTTCAGGCAGAAGAAACTTTTGGATGATGTAAGGCTTTCCTGAATCCATTCGTAGTCGTGCCACAACACTCCCTCCGAGACGTCTATCCATCTGTTGAGCCAGTCTTGGTTTCTGTGATCGGCTCCTCCGGACCACTTCCATTTCTTATCCGTGATGTTCCAGTGCAGACCGATCCATCCCTTCTGGTAATTACTCACAGAGCTCTCGAACACTCGTCCCTCGTTGTCGGTGCTGATGGGTGAAAGGTCGGTGTACTGGCTCCTGCAGTACTGCTGAGCGTCTGACCAGGACAGATGCTCAGAGACAAAGACGTGTTTGGCGGCCGAACCGGTAAAAACGAGGACGGCGAAGACGATCCTCTCCATCCTGCAGCAGCCTTCCAACAGAATGACTGATGCCGGAGTCTTCACCAACATGTCCAGACGGGTAACATTTGCATGGAGACTCACAATGGATCCATCGCAGAGGAAACGGAGGAAGTCGGTGTCTGCTGGGATGTTCGGATTTGTTTATTTAAAGAGAAAGAACTCAAACTTATGGGCACGAAGCCAATGAGGAAAATTCTCTCTGTGATATTGGACTAAATAAATAAATAAAATAGAATTGAATACTTTGTGACGTAAGGTGTCTTTTATTTTGAAAGGAAGGAAAGGATCAGCTTAAAGCAACAAATGTAGAAGTAGGAAGTGTAATGTCAGCAGTGATTTAAAAAAACTCTTCATTTACTTCTTTGTGGTGCATCTCAGTATGACATTTATAAATCTAACTACCCAAAACCTCTTACTGATTTCTCAAGGTGGACCTAAAATCCTGTTTAAAATTGAAAAAATCTACAAAATGTCCTGCTGATCAAAATTAGGTCTTTTTTTGTGGTAAATTTTGTTAAAAAATCTGTTAAAATGTTTTGTTACTCTTTCAAATGTAAGTTTTTTTTTTATTTTTTCTTTAACCACAGAGCCACAAGGGAAAAAGGGAAAAGAGTCACGCGTTTATTTTGATTTAGAGCACATGTGTCAAAGTCAAGGCCCGGGGGCCGGATCCGGCCCTCCGGGTAGTTGTATCTGGGCATTTATTTCATTGTTATTAATGACCCAATGTTATCTTACTCTTATTTCTAACTTGTATAAGTTAGAGTAAAATGTTGAAAGTTATTTAAAGTTGATTTATTATTCCTGCCTTTTTATTAACACTTATGTCACATTGAGTTCATTAATTTTTGTTATCATTAACTAAAGTCTGTAGAATTTGACTGATTGAAAAGGAGGGGGAAGGAACAAATTTATATAATCCCACCCCTACTTATGTTACAGGTTTGCATAATTGTGTAATCCAGTTCTGATGCAAAGTCAAATGCAAGTTTCAATCTTCTGATTTTTTGGATGCATTATACAGTAGAGGGTTGTACCCATTAGTTACCAAGCCAAGTAGAATTTCTACAGCTACTGCAACCTTAATTGATAATATCTTTACAAATGTTCTGGAGAAAAGCTCAAATAGTGGTCTAGTAATAAATGACATAAGTGACCATCTACCTGTGTTTGCAACTTTTAATTATCAAATGCCACCAAAGAAAGTTGGTCAGACTAACAGATATTCAAGATTCAGGACTGATGAAGCAGTTAATGCCTTTAGAAATGAGCTGCTGAAACAACACTGGAACGGGGTTTATGTTGATGATGTCAACTCTGCATATGGATCACTTCTTAGTTGTTTTTTGACTCTATATGATCAACATTGTCCAAAGGTTTTTCGTAGGGTCAAACAAAATTCTCATAATAAACCCTGGATGACAAGTGGTTTACAGAATGCCTGCAAGAAGAAAAATAAACTATATGCAAAGTTTTTAAAATGTAGATCAGAGGCTTCTGAAAAAAGATACAAGATGTATAAAAACAAATTAACAGACATTTGAGAAAAGCAAAAAAGGATTATTATGATGGGTATTAGCTGAAAATAAACACAATACCAAAGCCACATGGAATATTCTCACAGGGTAATGGGAAATAAGACAGGATCAGTAAACTTTCCAAATTATTTTACAAAAGATAACAGCGAGATCAAAGATTTCGATACGGTGGTCAATGAATTTAATTCATTTTTTGTAAATACTGGATCTAATTTAGCAAATGAAATGGAAGAAAAACAGGAAAATGTGAATGACAATTATAAAGTGGAGAATAAGGTGATGCAGTCAATGTATGTTTCTACAGTGGATGAACAAGAAATATTATCTGTGGTGAAAACCTTAAAAAACAAGACATCGACTGATAGTGATGGAATTGACATGAAAATTATCAAAATGACCATAGATTGTTTAGTTAGACCTTTATGTTATGTTTTTAATCTTTCATTTAAAAACAGGTATCTTTCCTGATGGGATGAAAATTGCTAAAGTTATTCCATTTTTCAAGTCAGGTGACAAACATTGTTTCAATAACTACAGGCCAGTGTCATTACTTTCACAGTTTTCTAAAATCTTGGAAAAATTGTTTGTTAAAAGATTAAATATTGTTTGAAAAAAATAAAATATTAAATGACAATCAATATGGTTTTCGGTCAAATCGATCTACAGCCTTGGCAATGATGAAAATAACTGAAGATATATCAACAGCAATTGATGCAAAACAATTTACAATAGGAGTATTATTGATTTAAAGAAGGCGTTTGACACTATTGATCATTCAATTTTAATTTCAAAGTTATATAATCTTGGCATAAGAGGTGTGGCCCTTAACTGGCTTACTAGTTATTTGAACAAAAGACTACAATTTGTACAGTTTGCAGGCCATACTTCAAAACGCATGAGTATTGAATATGGTGTTCCACAAGGATCAATTTTGGCCCAATTCTTTTTATTTATATATAAATGACATCTGTGAAGTTTCTAATGTTCTAAAATCTTATATTATTTGCCGATGATACGACCCTATATTGCTCTGGAAAAGATTTAAAAAATGTAAAGGAAGAAGTTGAAAGAGAAATGATAAAATTGAAGAATTGGTTTTACAAAAATAATTATCTTTGAACCTGACGAAAACAAAGTTTATGGTTTTTGCGAAAGAAAACAGAATGATGTCACTTTGTTCATCGATGGTGTTGAAAAGTAAAAATTGAAAAGGTACCTGAGTTGAGATTCCTTGGGTAATAGTTGATGAAATCTAACATGGAAACCTCATATATCATATGTTAAAGCTAAAATGTCAAAAACTATATTTTGTTTGAATAATGTTAAGTTTCTTTTATCTTGTAGAACACTGAGAATGTTATATTGTTCACTTATTCTGCCTTATTTAATTTATTGTGTAGAAGTATGGGGTAACACATATAAAACCAATTTAATGCCATTATGTTTAATGCAGAAAAGAATTATTAGAATAATAAACAAAGTTGGCTATAGGGAAAGCACACATATATTATTTATTAAGTCTGGTCTTTTAAAATTTGAAGACATAATAGAACAACAAATTCTGTTAGGAATGTTTAAAGTTAAAAACAGAGAATTGCCAGAGAGTTTGCTCAAGATGTTTGTTTTTAGTTGTGAGATTTAAATCATAGAAGGAGATTTGATTTCAAGTACCCAGTGGTTCGCACCACTTTAAAACAAATGTGTTTTTCTTTTATTGGTGTTAAACTTTGGAACTTACAAAAAATTGATTTGAAAAGTTGTACAAATATTCTTCAGTTTAGAAATATGTTTAGGAGAATGAAATTGGAAAGTTATGTTAAAAGTAGTTGATTTCATCTTCTGATTTAATTTTCTTTTTGTATTATTATATTGTTTGGCTTGTTAATGGCCAACGGTGGGGTCATCTAAAACTGTATATTTGTTTATACATATGAGTATTTTTGATTTAGCAGGGGCAGACACAAAATAAGAACATTGTTCTTCCATCTGCTCCCTTTCATTCATGAAGTTTTAGGACTGTGTTGTATTTTGCATTTGATTTTGTGTTTTCTTGATACTTCATGAAAGGAAACAAATAAAGAAAGAAAGAAAGAAAGTTTTCTTCTTTTTTTTAAATTCCCAATAGCAAATTGAAGTGCTTCTTGATTATTGATTAATCTCATAAGACATAATTTCAGTAAAGAGATAAATCAATTATACATCATGTTACTGATATGTATAACTAATTGATTATCATTAAAATATAATTTCATATTAATGCAGAAAAATAATCATTACAAATCGAAATCAAGTTTTAAAGTAACAATAGACTTCTTATTGATCATTCTCTGAAAAATTTCAATATATTTTCAGTGAACATTAATGATCAACACAATATGTAATGACCACTAATTATTATTAGAACCCATAATTGCATTAATCCAGTTATCATTGCTACATATTTCAGATCAATTAAGGAAAATCAATCCCATATTGATTTGAAACCTTTCAGTAATCATTAATGCACATTACATAATGTCAAACTCATTGATTTCATTAAAAAAAAGCTTTGAATATTTCATTACACTCAAGTTCAGTCACAGCTTGTGACAGTGAGTGGGTTGATTTATGTTTTATGTGAAACCAACACTTTCTAATAAAGCTGCAAATGCATTTCCAAGGCGGTCACTAGAGTCATCAACATGAATATTAAAATCTCCTACTATTATAATTTTATCAGAATGTAAAATAATAGTCAATGGAAAGTCAGAAGACTCTAATAACATGTGTGGTTTGGTTTTTGGCAGTTATGTTATGGTTGTCGTCATGTTTTGATGCATTTAATAAATATTCAGTCGTGTCACCAGTTCCTGGTCTCCTGCATTTTAGTCCTCCACCTCCAGTTCCTGACAGATTTACCTTTGACCCAGCAGGGGAATTTTTGCAGAAGTGGCAGGGTTTTTTGCCACTGCAATCCAGGTCAAGTCACGCCACATCAGATGGGACTTCCTGCAGCCATATTCAAGTCCTGTCACGCCATGTACACTGAATCCTTTCCTGTGGAGCGTCAGGACTGCTCCTCTTCACGCCTGTTCCATAGGAGGAGTTCTAATACCCCTCAGGTCTGTCTGACTGCAGGAAACCTGCATGTTGGACTTTTTTATTTTTTTTCCCCTCATGCTAAATGTTTTGTTTTGGGGCATCTGGGATCTGCTCTATTGGGATGGGGTACTGTGAGGATTGTGGACTTTGGTTTGGTTTTTGGCAGTTATGTTATTGGTTTTGGTCCTGTTCTGTTTTGAATTGTCCTTCAGTCACATCAGTTTCCTGTGTTTCCTTCATTTCAGCTAATTACCCTCAGTCTATTTATGCATCTGGTTTTCAATTCTTTCGCCGGGTCCTCTGCTCTGTTCTATCACCATTTATGTTTTGTCATGGTTTTTGTCGTGTTGTGGTTCATTTATGAAATATTCTGTTTCAATCACCAAAACCTGGAGTCCAAAACGTTTGGGTCTCAAATGATGTTCCTAAAACATTTGGTATTTCTTTTACATCTCGTAAAAAGACCAGATTTTACATTAACAATTTAGAAATGGAAGGCACTGTCTGCTGCCTACATTTTGTGGAGGGGTCTTCTACAAGTGCCTGGCGGGGGGACCCAAGCTTTTGTGTGGATTTATTCTGGACAGACACAAATCTCAAATAGCGAAACATAACACAATAGTGTTACAGATTGTTTTGCACTAATAGTATGTGGGACAGGATGAAAGGCTTTACGTGTGTCTGTTTGTATGATTAAGTCTGTTTGTTCCAACTGCAGTTGTATTGTGGACATTTTGACTAGTTTAAATGTGGAGACTATTTCAACCAACAAGTATGTGTGTAATTACTTAGTGTGTGTAGACAAAAACAAACATAATCAATATAAATAAAGTTTAGGATGAAATACAACAGGGGTTTATACTCAATAAACCCCTGTTGTGACAGTAAAATCTGCCCAACACAAGAGGCTCTCAGCTGTTCAGCAGAAAATCTTGAACATGTTTTTGTCATGATGAAGTGATGTCTAAATAAAAGCTGTTTTAAACAAATGAGCTGCCACTACTTAAAGTAACATTAGCAGACAGTGGAGCAGACTGGGCAAACACTGGCCTTTAGTTTTTAATCCTCTCTTATGTTCCTTGAGGTTTTGGATTGGATTGATTTTGGAGACATTTCTTTTGCAGAGTCAAAGAACAGAACAACAATTAAACAAAAGTCACTGAGACCGGAGCAGAGACACAAATGTGATCAAAAATGCAGCTTTAAATGTAGGAATGTTTAATCAAAGACAGTCCAGTGATTAGAATAATCAAATTTTCTCCAAACAAGCAGAACATTTGCTGGAGGGAGATTTATCTTATGCACTGTTATTTGCAAGTGACAGAGATGTATTTGAATGTGTTCTCTCTGGCAGCGTATTTGCATGTGTGGTGAGGTCGGTAAACCTGCGGCCGAGTCATTGCTTCTGACATGTACAGATGAGAGACATCCCATTACTCTGTTGGACTCATCGGAGTGATGCTCAGTTAGAGCATTACTCTCATGAAATCAACAAAAAAAACCTTGTAATATCAATTTTAATGAAATATAAAATATAAATGATGATTCTTTTGGGGATTTGGTTTTTGCTCAAAACATTGTTTAATTATTGCTTAATTAAAGTTTAATTATGATTATGAAGTTGTAACAAAAATCCCACAACCTAAATGTCTCAAAAAGCCATTTTTCATGCTGACCTGAAGCCTCTGTTTCCAATTTCTCCTCTGAGGGGGCGTGGCTTTTGGAGCTCCGCCCCTAATCCACCCCTGTCTGATTATGATAGCTCTGTGTCTCACTAGCGTAAATCTTCCCCACTGCTACATAAAAACATCCATCAATCTGGGTTCTGATCCAGCCGTATGGTTCTGATCCGGATGTCAGCTCAGATCTTCATGGACAGAACTTCCTCCAAAATCCTGATTCTTTCTCCTTCCACTTCACCAAAGACTCTTTGATGTTTCTTGACGTTGCTGTGATCAATCCATTCAATCCATTGGTTTCTCAGAGCAGAAAATAATGAAAGCTAACATCCAAATGCTCTTTCATTCATTTACAATCCTTTCAGTCAAATGAGCCGCCGTTCACATTTCCGTGGTCACATCAAGAAGCTCCGTGGAGTCTGGTGGAGATTTTCCAGCGTTCTCAGCCCTGCTACCGTAAGTACTGGATGAAACTCACACCAAAAATCCAGTGACGGCTGATTGGACCACAGAAATGTGAACGGCGGCTCATTTGACTGCAGTCAATATGAAGATAGCATCTTCTCTTCTCCAGAACCTGAACTAGACACGCTAGCCGGACCAGATGAGGGTTTAGTGCAGCAGAAAGAAGATCATTCAGGAAAAACAGAGTCTGTTTGATTGACAGAGATTTAAAAGGACAAATACTCTGACATGCAAAAATGAAATGATTTTCTTATTACATTTTTTCTCCCATAAGAAAAATGACACATTGATGAAATAAAAACTCAGAAAAGAGGGCACTTCCTCACTTTAATAAAAATATTGATATATGCTCTTCTAGAATCCATAAAATAACTTTTGGGGTCCCCCAAGGGTCAATTTTAGGTCCCTTACTTTTTAATTTATGTATGTTTTCTCTTGGGGATGTCATCAGGAAACACAGCTACGCTGATGATACACAGCTTTACATCAACGTGTCTCTTGATGACTTGATAGCACTCTTTTAGAGTGTCTTTCAGACATTCAGTTGTGGATGGCAGAAAACTTCTTGCACCTCAAGCAAGACAAAACTGAAGTTTTTAACAAGAGAGAGATGATTTTACCCTAACTCAATAATTTGAAACTAAATTTGGCCGTACTTTTTGACTCTGAGCTGAATTTTATCCCATACATTAAAAATATTGTTAGTGTCATGAATCTGTCTCCTCTCTCTCCAAGGTACTAAGACTTCCTGATTCTCTACTTTTCACTTCCCATCAGCCCCTACTGCCACTCCCAGGTGCCCCACAGCTGGTCCCCACCAGAAATCACTCCCAGAAGAGCACTGAACTCTGCTCAGTGTGAAGTCTTGTTTGTGTCACTCTGCCTGCATCACTGACCTGACCTTCTGGTTCATCTAACCCTGCTTTGTTCTCCACTCTGATTGTTTGCCGCCTGCCCCGACCCTTGTCTCGACTCTAACCACTCTGGCTGTCCTCTGATGCCCTCATGCTCGTGGTTGACCTCTGCCTGACCTTTATTTAGCATTGTGGACTTTTAGCTGTGCTTCACTCCTGTTCTCCTGTCTGTGCATATAGAACCTGTTGCACTTGGGTCCAGCCGTCTGCCTGTTTGTGACAGTTAAGAAAGGATTTTATTATTTTTTTAAAAATCACTAAGGTCCAGAAATTCCTCTGTCTTGCCAGCACAGAGGTGCCGGTGCATGCTTTTATTTTCAGTAGGTAAATCTCTGATTTACCGCAAAATGTTTTTGCTAGCCAACAAAAAAAACTTAGCAGGACAAATTCTGACAAGAACCAGGGGGCGGTAACACATTTACAGCCCCCTGTAATGTCAGGATTTCAGGATTGATTTTAAGATTCTTTTAGTGATTTTTAAAGGTTTTAATGGTCTTAGGCCTTATCTTTTAGGTGATATTCTTTTAATGCTTTTAATGCAGATGCTGAGGTCCTAATTTTAGATAATTCTTCTTTAATAGTCGTGGTAAATCTCTTCTCCGTCCTGGCAGATGATCTCTCCTTCGTGTGGGCATCCCTGAGGTTTTTTTTTTTTTTTTCGGAATCATTTTTTTTTTTTAAAGGAGTTTTTCCTTACTGGGTAAGAGGGTCTAAGACAGGGGTCGGCAACCTTTAACAGTAAAAGAGCCATTTGGGCTCAAATTCTACTGATCAAAACTAGAAGGAGCCGCATTGACTTGGTTTATTCTTCAAGAAATGTGGATTTGCATTCATGACCTTCTTTTTGTTAGATAATAAATACAAATTATGCCTTTTTTTTTTTTTTTTTTTTTTAACTTGTCCTGTCCAACAGCTGGGCAAGCAGATACGGGCTGAGAGCCTCTTGCGTTGGACAGATTTTATTGTCCCAACAGGGGTTTATACTTAATAAACCCCTGTTGTATTTCATGCTAAACTTTATTTTAATTATGTTGTATCTTTTTCTTTTTTTTTTTTTTTTTTGTTGGACCGGACGGAAACAAAGGGGGGGGGGGTAAAAGAGTGGGGTTAAGAGAACAAAGAAGGTAACACAGAGTAGCAACATCCTATAACAACCAGGTCTAAATAACAATCTGGAATGGGCGGGGCCTGTCTACACACACACTCAGTTACACACATACCTTTTGGCTAGAATAATCTTTACCTTTAAAGTTGTCAAAAATGTACACAATACCACTACAGCTCACACACAATCATAGAAGCTGACACAAATAAAGTCTTTGTTTTTTAAAGTTTAAAGTTTTTTATTTTTTTATAACCAATGCTATAATAATATACCCTTTTAACTCATAAAGATCAAACTTTTTCCCAAAGTTTTTTTGCTTTGCATATAAAATCTGTTCATTCTGGAGGTAGAGTTGAACAAACAAAACGTCTTCAGGTCAACAGACAAATTACCTGCATGAAGCCCAATGAGGCAAAATTCTTTGTGATTTTGGGCTATATAAATAAAATTGAATTGAATTGAATTGAACAGGGATGTAAAAACTTGCATAGTTTATCATCTATGTTCACCTCAGATATCAATTTATGAATGTAACCTATCTAAATAAATGCGAATTCAGTAATCCTTACTTCAAAAAATAGTTATTTATTTATTTTTTTTCCCCTCTTTGTCCTCAGCAGTCTTACACTGCTGGGTTTTGTTACTTTAGTTTGGGGTTGGACTTTAGTAGTCTTCTGGTTTTTGTTCATTTGTTTTCTTTAGGTAGTTTTGGTTAGGCAGCCATTAGCAGGGAGCTTCTGACTTAAACCGTGGATATGACTTGGTCAGCAGTCTCCATGACTTCTTTTATGTTTGACCAAGGAGCCTCAATGGAGAGATAAAAGAGCCACACGTAGATCTCTAGTCAAGGGGGCGGGGATAACCAGTTTAGTTTAGTCTATTTAGCAATTAGCTATTGTTTATATTTTCTGATCGACTTTCTGATTCTGTAAAATTGCCGGCGTGAAGCCTAATGAGGCCATTTTTTTAGTGATATTGGGCTATATAAATAAAATTTAACTGAATCTGAACAAGGGGTGCAAAGGGATGGATTGATTTCTCTTTTTTGCATTTTGTTTTTAATTTTACAGCACTTGAGCTGCACAAATGAAAAGTGATTTTTATATAAAAAAAAAAAAACCTTAATTGGTCAATCAAATTTATAAAATTAGCTAAAGTGCTTTTGAGATTTGACGGAAGCAGCCATTTTGAAATGAGCAGGAAAAACCATTCTGCTGCCCCTGGTGGAATGATGACGAACTGCACGGCAGAAAACATGGAGCAAGTTTTATCCACTGGGGTTTTTTTAAGGAAAGTTGATCGTGAGATACTAGACTTCACAGAAATGAGTGATCAAATACAGCATGAAATAGGGTTAAATAAAAAAACAAACAAACAAACATGCATTTATGACGTTTAATGGTTCTAAATATTGCAAAAGGACGTGTTGATATGATGAACAATGAGCCTAAAAATGTAAATATGACCTAAAAAATGACAGAAACCACTTAAAATAGAAAACTCACTAAATTACAACAAAAACATTTCTTTAAATATCTTTCTTAAATCAGATTTATGTTTACAGGGAGAGTCTTTGTTTGATTTTTGTGGTTCAACGAGTCAAATTAACATTTTATACTAAAGAAACAAAAAAAAAAGTTATTGTTACTGCTAAACTTTTCTTCATGAGGTGAAGATCTTCGTTGTGGTTCTGCCGCTCAGACGCAGATGAAGTGGAGTCTCTCTTCACAGTCTCGGTTCTCCCACTCTCCCTGTTTGCTCAGAGCTCCACAGCGCTTCCGGACCGGACACTCCTGGTCCGGATCTCCTGCTTGGTTCCAGTTCTGGAACTCCAGAGGATCCCCGTTGGCCCACATCCACGTGTCTCCTAGGAAGCGCAGCCCGACCCACACCCGCTGAGTGACGGAGGCAGTCTGGATCCGGTCTCCTCCAGCAGGTTCTCGGTCTGGGAGAGCAGGCTGGTGATGTTCTGGTGGTTCTCCCTGCAGTGCTCCAGAGCCTCCTCCCAGGTCTTCTCCTCCTGGACCACTATCAGGTTCAGGCAGAAGAAACTTTTGGATGATGTAAGGCTTTCCTGAATCCATTCGTAGTTGTGCCACAACACTCCCTCCGAGACGTCTATCCATCTGTTGAGCCAGTCTTGGTTTCTGTGATCGGCTCCTCCGGACCACTTCCATTTCTTATCCGTGATGTTCCAGTGCAGACCGATCCATCCCTTCTGGTAATTACTCACAGAGCTCTCGAACACTCGTCCCTCGTTGTCTGTGCTGATGGGTGATAGGTCGGTGTACTGGCTCCTGCAGTACTGCTGAGCGTCTGACCAGGACAGATGCTCAGAGACAAAGACGTGTTTGGCGGCCGAACCGGTAAAAACGAGGACGGCGAAGACGATCCTCTCCATCCTGCCGCAGCCTTCCAACAGAATGACTGATGCCGGAGTCTTCACCAACATGTCCAGACGGGTAACATTTGCATGGAGACTCACAATGGATCCATCGCAGAGGAAACGGAGGAAGTCGGTGTCTGCTGGGATGTTCAGATTTGTTTATTTAAAGAGAAAGAACTCAAACTTATGGGCACGAAGCCAATGAGGAAAATTCTCTTTGTGATATTGGACTAAATAAAATAGAATTGAATACTTTGTGACGTAAGGTGTCTTTTATTTTGAAAGGAAGGAAAGGATCAGCTTAAAGCAACAAATGTAGAAGTAGGAAGTGTAATGTCAGCAGTTATTTAAAAAGAACTCTTCATTTACTTCTTTGTGGTGCATCTCATTTGTAAATCTAACAAACCAAAACCTCTTACTGATTTCTCAAGTTGGACCTAAAATCCTGTTTAAAATTGAAAAATCTGCAAAATGTCCTGCTGATCAAAATTAGGTCTTTTTTTGTGGTAAATCTTGTTAAAAAATCTGTTAAAATGTTTTGTTACTTTTTCAAATGTAAGTTTTTTTTTTTATTTTTTCTTTAACCACAGAGCCACAAGGGAAAAAGGTAACGTGGCTCTGGAGCCGCAGGCTGCACACCTTTTATTGTGATTTAGAGCACATGTGTCAAAGTCAAGGCCCGGGGGCCGGATCCGGCCCTCCGGGTACTTATATCTGGGCATTTATTTCATTGTTATTAATGATCCAATGTTATCTTACTCTTATTTCTAACTTGTATAAGTTAGAGTAAAATGTTGAAAGTTATTTAAAGTTTATTTGTTCTGGAATAATATTCCTGCCTTTTTATTATCCATAATTATCTTTAAAATTGATGGTTTTTTAAATGTAGTTTTAGATTGTTCAGTAAAGGTTTATACTGTTATACTCTCTATTTAAGTTGACTGCTTTCTTCCCTCAGTGTTGGTTCGACTTTCCCTGTACTCTTGGGCTTTTCTAGTTTATTTGTTTTTGCAGCTCCTTTAGTTTTCCCTCCTATGAAGTGATTTTTTTTTGTTATTAAAGACTCATTTTTGTGAACCTGAAACTTCGTTTGGTCCCTGCATCTGGGGTCTCTGACTCCTGATCCGTGACACAGTCGGAAAGTGTCTGGGTCACGCTTTAGTCAAAGCCCGGATCTCTTCCTCTTTTGTTTACAAGTGATAAAGACGGATTTGAATGTGAGCCTTCGTCAGTCTGTGTTTGCATGTGCCGGTGTGGCCCGGAGGTTAGTCGCCATGCTGCGACGAGGACGAGGAGGAGGAGGAAGGTTTCAGGTCGAGACTTCTTTTAAGAAGGTCGATGTCTTGGAGTGAAAGCACTTTTGTGAATTTCCTGAAAGAGCGGCTTCCACTTTTGAGATTTTTATTTTTATTTTTCTGTGTTAAAGAGGAGCAGGATCAGGGTTCGTCATGCAGGACTAAATTTACATAAATTCACATGTAAAACCTTATCAAGAGAAAGTGATTCAGCAAAGAATGGAATATAAATTTAGACATCAAGGGCGTGCGGTCATGGGAGGCATACTAAAATAAACATTTCCTCTAATCTGTGCTTTAAATGTGTTTTAAATGTTTGATTCTAATTATTTGACATTTTTGTCCTTACAATTTCTGTGTATTTTCTATGAGATCCCGTCCACACTGGGTTAATTATGTGTTTGTTTACTCAGCGTTTGCTAATGTTAAAATGTTTCAGACTTTACATGTATTTTATTTCATGTCCTTGCTTTCTATATAATTTGTAATGTATTTCTTTATTTGGTAAAGTTGCACAGAAAAGACAGACGGTAACTCAGCCTCACTGTAGAGGGCGCTTGTGAGCTTTTTTGGTTCTTGCTTCTAAAATGTAATCATTTTTTTCAGACTGAATTGTAAAATGTTGGATGTCATTTCAAAAAATGTCTTAAAGTTGAAAATGTGAAGTCATAAATGAGAAATAATGTTAAAAAAAAAGAGAAGAATAGCAGACTTTTACACTAAAGTCTCAGAGATATTTTTCCAAACAGAAAATCTTAAGGACTTTATTTCTTTCTTACAACTTTTCAGAATTTCATCTTGAGAATTCACAACTTATACCCCCACAAAAAGAAAAACATTTCTGTTTTAAAGCAGCAACATGAAACTCCTGTGATTTTCTAAACTTAATACATGAATCATTTCTATATTTAAACTAAACAGCTTTAAAATGATTTTATCACTCTTCAAAACTAAAATAAGGCAATAAAATTCAACAATATAACATTTTCAGCACATTACAAAATGAATAATGCTAAACGTTTTTCAAAACTAACACATTTTTAGCCACTTTACTTTAAATACATTGTTCTTCTAAGCCAGGGGTCGGTAACCTTTAACAGTAAAAGAGCCATTTGGACTCGTTTTCTACTGATCAGAACCTAGAAGGAGCTGCATTGACTTACGTTAGCCTTTAAGAAATTTGGATTTGCATTCATAACCTTCTGTTTGGTTTTTTTGTTAATACATGTAAATAATGTCTATTTTTGGCTCGAACAAAAGCCAAAAAATATATAAAAAGAAACTAGCATCTCTCAAAAAGGTATTTTTTTGTGTTTTTACTTTAGAAGCAAAAAAGCTAGCTTGTTGATTAATTACTAGCTGAACTTAAAATTAGCATAACATTTCTCTGTAAATTAAATCAGCCAAAAATGTGAGCATGTTGCTAAAATAAAAGCGAAACTCAAACTTAGCCTAAAACCCCCAGTAGATAACAAATTAGCCAAAAATTTTAACATATTGCTAAAATATTAGCTAAACTCCAAATTAGCATAAAAAAGTAATTGATTAGCCAAATATGCTAAAAAAAAAAAAAAACTAGCTTGTTGCCAAATTACTAGCTGAACTCAGAAAACTAGCTTAGTCAAAAACGTTAGCATGTTGCTAAATAAGAGCTAAATTCAAAATTATCCCAAAAAAATTTCAATAGATAAAAAATAAGCTGAAAACATTAGCATTTTACTAAAATATTAGCTTAACTGCAAATTAGCATAACATTTCTCAGAAAACTTAGCCAAAAACGTTAGCATATTGCTAAAATAAAAGCTAAAATTCTAAATTAGTCTAAAAACTCCAGTAGGTAACACATTAGCCAAAAACATTAGTATGTTGCTAAAATAATAGCTAATCTCCATTTAAAAAATTTACAATAATTTTATTTTTCTTCAGCCAGAGAGCCACTATGGAGACCTAAAAGAGCCACATGTGGATCTGGAGCCGCAGGTTGCAGACCCCTGAGCTAAGTCAATTTTCCCCCAAAAAACACCCCTAAAAATCTTTAGTCTGAAACTTCTTCAACTTTTATTCCATCAATAAACAGTTTTATTTCTTCCTGCATTTTTTATTTGCAAAAACCATAAACGTAGTATTTTCTAAATTCAATGAAAGCTCTTTTTTATCAAACCCATATTTCATTCTAACCATTTCAATTTTTTCCTGAACAAAAAAGCATTACGTCATCAGCAAAACGTCACAAAAGTCAGCTATGAATAAAAGAAAATGAATGGGACCCAATGTTGAGCCTTGCGGGATTCCACGTTCAATATTCATGCGTTATGTGGATGTACCTGTAAACTGTACATAATGTTGCAGTTATTACAAATAACTGGTTAACCAGTTAAGAGCCACTCGTCTGACCCCAAACAGATGAAACTTTGAAGTTAAAATTCAACAGTATCATTCGCTTTTTTAAAATAAATAAACTACACTATTGTGTTTTTATTAATTGCTCTTGACACATCTTTTGTTATTTTGACAATCATTTATTTAAAATAATTTATAATTTTGTTAATAATGAGATTTGTAATATTTTTAATGTTTTTAGTCTATGAACAAACAACTTTTCTAATATTTCAGAAAGTAGTGATAATGGTTTAAATGAAAGTTTGTCGCTTGTTTTATGTAATGAGCAGTTTTCATACCTGTTGGGAAAATACCAGTTTTAAAAAGAGAGATTAGTTCATTTTATTCATTTGTTTGTTAATGAAAATCCCAGATTTGGCCTCATTTCATTTGCGCACAGAGGCAGATTTGAATGGGAGCTCTTACAGCTGCTTTGTATGTGTTGAAGTAGCAGTAATCCAGCACAAAATCATTCAAATATTTGAATTTTTCTTGCATACTTTGATCTTTTTTTTTTACAAATTTATATTTTGAACAATTTCGTGTTGCTGCAAACGTTTGAATAGACGTTTGTTTGTAAAGAAACAGTCGTAGCTAAGTCTATTAAAAACAATTAAACTACTTTAAATTAAAATACATTTTCATTTATTAACTAAAAACTGTTTTATGTGAAACTTTAAAAGAAAGAATTAGCTTAATTATCATCGCAACAATTGATTTCTGTTTTTATAGATTTATAACACATTTAAAGTCATATTTACCTTTTTTTCTTGAACATTTTGTTCCTAAATCATTGATCAGAAAATCTTTCTAGTGTCGATTGATGATAAAATCGACAACATCCCAAAATCTGACTTCAAATTTTCTTTAAATAAAAACATAACTGACATATCTCTGTGAATGTGGACCAAATCCTCTCAGACGCAGATGAAGTGGAGTCTCTCTTCACAGTCTCGGTTCTCCCACTCTCCCTGTTTGGTCAGAGCTCCACAGCGCTTCCGGACCGGACACTGCTGGTTCTGATCTCCTGCTTGGTTCCAGTTCTGGAACTCCAGAGGATCCCCGTTGGCCCACATCCACGTCTCTTTCAGGAGGCGCAGACCGACCCACACCCGCTGAGTGACGGAGGAGTTCTGGATCCGGTTCTGGGCCAGCAGGTTCTCGGTCTGGGAGAGCAGGCTGGTGAAGTCCTGGTGGTTCTCCCTGCAGTGATCCAGAGCCTCCTCCCAGGTCTTCTCCTCCTGGACCACTATCAGGTTCAGGCAGAAGAAACTTTTGGATGAGGTAAGGTTTCTAGCACGGAATTTGGTCCCGTTCCACCATAAACTCTGCCCGATGTTCATCCAGTCGTCGCGCTCGCCTTCTCTATCATCATCGGCTCCTCCGGACCACCTCCATTTCTGATCCATGAGGTCCCAGTACAGACCGACCCATCCTGTCTGGTCTTCACTCACAGACTTCTTGAACACCCGTTTCTCCACTTTGTTGGTGACGGGTGACAGGTCGGTGTAACGGCTCCTGCAGAAATCTTGAGCCTTCACCCAGATCATCTCCTCGGGGACGAAGACGTGTTTGGCGCCGGCCGAAGTGGTAAAAACGAGGACGGCGAAGACGAGCCTCTCCATCCTGCTGCAGCCGTCCAACAGAATGACTGATGCCGGAGTCTTCACCAAAACGTTCATTTGCATTGAGAGAGACAATGTATCAGTTGAGTTTGAGCCGAGAAAGCAAATGAGTCCGTGTCTGCTGGCATGTTCTGATTTGTATACTTTAAGAAAAAAATCTAGAACAGCAAAGTAACTTCTTATTTTTAATGTTTAGCGTCTTTTATAAAACTGTCCTTCAAAAAATGTTCTATTTTCTTTAATACAACTTATAGACAAATTTTTTAGTAAACATGTAAAAAAATGTTTTATGTTTGAATAATTTGGTAAAAATAATTTAGAGTTTGAAGTGTGTCTCACTAGAACAAGTATTACTTTTTACATAAATAAAATAATGGCTAAAAGTCGTAAACTAAAAAGATTGCAACACGTTTAATCTCTTAAAGCTGAAAGGATTTAAACTTTCATTTCAATTTAGAGTATGTTATCTGTTGAAAAATCTGGGCCGCGCTTCAATCTTTACCTTTTTTTGTTTGCAAGTGACAAAGACGGATTTGAATATGCGCCTGTCAGTCAGTATTTGCATGTGCGGATGTGGCAGGGAGGTCAGTCGCTCTACGAGGACGAGGGTTTCAGGAGAGGGTCTTTAGAATTGAAAACATTTTAAAAGATCAAAGAGTTGGAGTGAAAGCACTTCTCTGAATTTTCTGAATAAGACTAAGTTAAAAATTCTATGTAAATGCAGACGTAAAACCAAATTAAGATAAGAAGACTTAGTGATTACACATTTAGATACCAGGTTGAGTGCAGTCAAGTTCTATGCTATATAATAAACGTGTATAAAATATATATATATATAATATAAAATATAAATATATGTATAAAATATAAATAAAATCTAAAATAAAATGTATAAAACATATAAAATAAAATAAACTAAACGTGTTGTTTAATCTGTGCTATAAACATAATTTACAAAATCCAAAACACACCTTAGATCGCAGGCGGAACAGGATAAACATTTATTTAACACTCTAAAACTACATTTTAAACTTCAAAACCGGAACTTTTTAACATAATTATGAACTAGATTAACTGCATTTTAACAGCATTAACTGCGATAATGTTAGTGTGAATGCTGGAAGCTGAATTTGGTCGATGAAGATGCTGAAATTGATAGCTAACATCACTGAAGCTAATAGCTGAAAATGTTGAGGCTGATAGCTAGCTGAAATATTAGCTAAATTCCAAATTAGCCTAAGAACTCTAGATAATAAAAACCTAGGTTAGCCAAAACTGCTAACATGTAGTTGAAAAACTAGCTAAACTTCAAAATAGCCTAAAAAACAAAAAATCCAAAATTAGCAAAAAAAAACTTAATTAAGCGAAAACAGCTAGCATGTCGCTGAGATATTAGCTAAATCAGACCCAATAGTGAGCCTTGTGGGATTCCTCATTCAATATTCATGGGTTTTGAGGAATGACCTTGAAACTGTACATATTGTTTCCTTTTATGCAAATAAAAGGTTAACTAGTTAAGGGCCACTCCTCCAATCACAAACAGAAGTAACTTTGAAATGAGAATAGAATGATTATTAATATCAAAGGCTGTTGATTGGTTTGACCCAAAAAAAATATATATAGTCATTAAATCAATGTTTTTTCAATACTTCAGCCTGTGAACGACTATATATTTTAGAAGTTAGACTGATCTGTGTGAATGTTTGTCGCCTGCTTTATGAAGTGGGATAACTTGAGAAGTTTTCACACCTTCTGGAGAAAAAATTCATCCTCCATGTGTGACATCACACCCCTTCAGTCCAGTTCTCTATTTACTGTATTGTGTTTGATACAATAATTTCAAAGGTTCCTTCAGATATTCCTAACATTTGTGTTTTGGCTTATAATATTGTCTTGAGCCCCGTGAGAGACTTCATCTTTTTGAACGTTTCTCCCATTGTGATGTCATCATTTTTAATTTCCCTTAAGGGGGGTGTTGCACTATATCTAAAATACATACCCATACCAAGCTACAGAATGTAGACTAGGGTCGGGGCAGGCGGCAACCAATCAGAATCAAAGACAAAGCAGGGTTAGATGAACCAGAAAATCAGGTCAGGATGAGAACACTGATAGAAAACAGCTGTCGGGCTTCTGGGAGAGAAAGCTGGGGCTGATGAGAAGTGTAGTGTGGAGACCCAGGAAGTGCTAGTCCTCAGATAATGGGTGCCCAGAAGAAGAGACGGGACCGATTCATGACATTTTCCAGGAAGTTTTATATTTGGTCTCCTTTCTTTTGCACCCAGAGGTGGATTTGAATGGGAGCTCTTACAGCCGGTTTGCATGTGTTGAAGTAGCAGAGACTCTGCAAATGCAGTGATGCAGATTTCAGCCAGTTTGACATTTGCTCAGCTGGTAGAACATCAGTCAGAAAACTATTCTCTTAGTTAAGAGCAATTCTGATTAAAACTATTAAAATTAGCATCATAACATATTTTAGATGATTATTCAGATAATTTTTAGATGTTTTTATGACTTTATTCCTGTTTTATCTTCTATTTTGATGCAAGTTATTGTCACACTTAAAAGAACCGTATAAGTAAAGTAACATTGTTTCACAAAAATGACACTAATTTATAATATAATTGTCAAATAACTCAGAAATAATAATCAATGAGCGTCAGAAAGAAAACTCCTGTTTTTATTATTTTTTTTATCTTGAACAAAGTCATTTCAATATTGGACTTTTTCTTACATCTTTTTTTTTTTTACATTTTATATTTTCATTTTCCATTAAATAACAAATTATCATTTCTGCAAAAGTTTACAGAAATATTTGTTGGTAAAGAAACACAAAAGTTAAGTTTATTAAATACAATTAAACTGTTTCAAACTCTAAAACAAACTTTAAATGAAAGAATGAGCTTAATTATCATTGCAACAAGTACAGGTACAACAAATTTTCTCTTTTTTTATAGATTTATAACACATTTAAAGTCATATTTACCTTTTTTTCTTGAACATTTTGTTCCAAAATCATTGATCAGAAAATCTTTCTAGTGTCGATTGATGATAAAATCGACAACATCCCATAATCTGACATAAAATTTTCTTTAAATTAAAACACAACTGACATAACTCTGTGAATGTGGACCAAATCCGCTCAGACGCAGATGAAGTGGAGTCTCTCCTCACAGTCTCGGTTCTCCCACTCTCCCTGTTTGGTCAGAGCTCCACAGCGCTTCCGGACCGGACTCTGCTGGTTCTGATCTCCAGTTTGGGTCCAGGCTTGATACCACAGAGGGTTGCCGTTCACCCACATCCAGGTGTCTCCCAGGAAACGCAGCCCGACCCACACCCGCTGAGTGATGGAGGAGTTCTGGATCCGGTTCTGGGCCAGCAGGTTCTCGGTCTGGGAGAGCAGGCTGGTGAAGTCCTGGTGGTTCTCCCTGCAGTGCTCCAGAGCCTCCTCCCAGGTCTTCTCCTCCTGGACCACCACCAGGTTCAGGCAGAAGAAACCTTGGAGTTCTAGTTTGTTTTCCACAACCAGCCTTTTATTTCTCCAAAGAAGAGAAACGTTTAAAGTTTCTTGAATGCCCGACGTTCCCGACCAGCTGCATCTGGGAGTGGTCCAGTACACGCCGACCCATCCTGAGCGGTCAGCGCTCGCCGACTGTCTGAACACCAGCATCTCCAGGTCGTTGGTGAGGGGTGAAAGGTCGGTGTAGCTGCTCCTGCAGAACTCCTGAGCGTCTGTCCAGGAAAGCTCTGCGGAGATGAAGACGTGCTTCGCGGCCGAACTGCGCGCGGCTGCGACGGCGAGCACCGCGAGGACGAGCTTCTCCATCATCGCTTCAGCGTCTGAAGAGAACGGCGGGACGAGGATTCAACTCGCAATGAATCGCCGACCCAGAAGACCCATTTGCATCGAGAGCAATAACCTCAACAAAGTCAAATAACCTGTAAAGAAAACAAATCTATACGTGGAAACGAGGCGTCTGCAAAGTCTTCAACCAAACCCAGCGATGGAACGTCAACATAAACAGACGTGAACAAAGAGATCCCAGCAGCTGAAAACACAAACTTCAGTAAGCCAGACCATGAAACGTCTCAAAATATTCTTAAGAGGAGGCAGAAAAACAGACATTTAAAAAAGCCTTTCTGTTCTGCAGCTGCAGGACTGATTGGATGAAGTAATATTATCAATTATGAAGTTTTAGTGAAAGAAAAATGTAATAAATAAATAAAATCAATCTGAAAACAATAAAATGAACATTTAATAAGTTTTTCTCCGTTATTTTAAAAAAGTGGAACTGGGGTAGACTCACTTGTTGAGCTTCTGACTACACTCTGAAAATCAACATGGAGGCGGATCTTCTGTTTGTTTATGTCCAAATCTGCATCCAAACAACAGGACGGACCCGAGTGGAGACAGACTGAAGTGTCCTCGGCTAATGATGCAAAACAACTCACTTTGGGAAAACCAAACATTTGCAGACATGGACTCAACCATGAACTCCTCAAAGCAAACGATCCAGGAGTCAAAGGGAAGACTTTATCCTATGAAGCCACCATATCGCAAGCAGAAGTTACAGTTTTCAGATCAAAACTTAATAAATTGCAAACAATATATAAAGTGTTAAGATAAGAAATTCATAATTTCTAATTAAAAATATTTTATATTTGCTTTCAAAGACTTTTATTTTTTCTTTTTTTTTTTTGCTTTCAAAAAAAGCGTTTGCAATTTCAGCACAAACTTTTTTAGATACGTCATCTCGCTTTTGCCTTGCCTGGCTCGTACAAATATTACAGGAAACAGAAATGTGTCAACGCAAAATCAAAGGTAGGACGAGAGAGAGAAGAGGCACAACGCATCTAAATGTTTGTGCTGCAAACGCAAAACTATTGTTTGAAAGCAAAAAAAAAGTCTGAAAGCAAATATTAAAGATTTTTATTTGCTAGTTATGAATTTTTATCCTTAACACTTTTGCAATTTCATTCATTCATTCATTTTCTTTATTTCATTTTCAAAGCACACAAAAGGAGTTTTACAATAATCTTGGTTTTTGAAAAAATGAAAAGGAACAGAAAGAAGAAAACTTATTATCTCTGCCCCATTTAACCAAGTCAGTAAATAATTTCAGTCAACAACAAAATTATGGAACAGAATAAGCAAGTAGTAAGAGAAACAAACACCAAAAATAGTAGGGAAAAAAGTAGTAGTATTTTCCCTTTTTTTTTTTTTTTTCTCCCTTTTTTCCTTTCTTTTTCCTTTTTCCTTTTTACCCATTAAGCATTAAGCCCGTTTTTAATGACTGTTTGATTCATATGATGTGAGCATTTGTTTTTTCACAGTTTTTTTAAAATTAATAATTGAATGAGATTCTTTTATAGATTTTTCTAAGGTATTCCATAATCTAATAGCCTGCACTGAAACACTTTTTTCCTTCATTTTGGTTCTAAATTTGATCTCAAAACTGTGACTTTTGCTCGCAAAATGACATTTTTCTGCCCCAACCGGACAGAAATGGGATCAATCAGCTGATCAACAAGAAAATAAAGGATATAAATTCTCTCAGAAACCAATTAAAGTTCAGACGTCAGCAAATTCTGATTCCAATGTACTGATGCAAACTTACGACGGAGTATTAGGGTCACCGAAAAAAAAAAAAGTAATATTACGAGTTTTTTTCTCGTAGATATACGACTTTAAATCTCGTAAATTTATGAGTTTAGTAATATTACAAGTTTTTTTCTCGTAGATATACGACTTTAAATCTCGTAAATGTATGAGTTTTAATCTTGTAGATTTTTTTTTTTTCTCGTAATGTATTAAAGTCGAGGGGAGTCTACATTCCAGCGAATTTATGCCGTGAACTGAAGCAGACCAACCAAACTGTGAAAAGTGTCTTGGATTTCATCAGGTAAACTGAATGTTTAAAATATTTCAAATATTTGGAAGTTTCTTTATTTGATTTACAGTTTAATAATGTTTTATTCGTTGATGCTGCTTGCAGGATCTCTGCAGATCCCGTTTATGAAGCGGTCCATATCCTCCAGCTGTCCACTTCAGTCATTTCTTCCTCTGACAGACCAGATCTCCTCCAACTCTGTGATGCTTCCGTCTGAAGAGGACTAGTTTTTGGAATTTTCAATGTTCTTGTGCTAACGTTGTCATTTCTCAATGTTGTTTTGTGTCGAGACGGGACGTTTCATTTGGGGAAGGAGGCGTCCGGAGCTCTGTTTACGTTCTCTTTTGGTTTCTGAGCATGACAGAGACATGATGTAAGGTGGAGAAAGGAAATGAAAGATGTAATAAAGTGACGATCCTGATGAACGTGTATCTCTGAGATCTTTATTTTACATATGAAACTCCGCACTGTTGTGGATTGAAGTTAGCTGTTTAAAAACTGCATTACCCAGAAGGCCAAGCGACTGGTCACATGTTCAGTGCACGGCAAGTAGTAAGCAGATGAGCGCTAGTCATGCACAGTGTAGCAGTAAGAAGAGACTGTTAATAAAAGTCTGTTTAACACAATAATAGCGCCTCCTTTGCTTACTTGAAGATACACAAGACAACACACGCACTACCAACACGAACCCGGAAATAATTTGATTTTGAATCACCAAAAGGTTCAGAATTTCTTTGCTTTTAACACCGATCTGGACATAATCTGCACCAGATTCTCCACGTCTTTCATCTTCAAGCACGGCTCTGATAAACAGACAACTTTGGTTCTTTTCTCATTAAATTACGACTTTTAATCTCGTAGATTTACAAGTTTTTTTCTCATAAATTTACGACTTTAAAAGTTGTAAATTTAACCTATGACTTTTAAAGTCATAAATATACGACTTTATTCTCATAATTTAGCAGTTACGACTTTTTTCTCATAAATTTACGAGATTTAAAGTCGTATATCTACGAGAAAAAAACTTGTAACATTACTTTTTTTTTTTTTTTTCTGTGACCCTAATACTCCGTCGTACAAACTCAACCGTGAACCACAGGAGGTATGAAGCAGGTAAACTGCATTAAAATGAAAGGATTCTCCACAGTTCTCGTCTCGGATTGTTCTGTCATTTTTCCAGGATTTCTTGTGATGACTTTAAATAAATTCAATGTACTGATGACAGCAGATGTTTTATAGGTTTATTTATTCATATTAGTCTTCTTTAACACTATTTTAAATTTTAAATTCTTGTTTTAATGAATAATCATAAATTTGTTTTTAATGATAAAACAATAAACTTTTGATCTATTAGTTGCAGATTGTTTAGTCATACATTTACCAGTTTTAATTCTTTGTTGCTTCTGTAAATGAATGAATAATGTGCCGATCAAAGAGGACTTTTGAAGTTTTATTGCACTCGTGGCAATGACTAATAAAGTGTCTGTTCACAAGCGAAACAATGTCAGAGTCCACATGTGCAGTCACGCCGTATTTGCTTCTCAAATCCGATGCTCAGGCTGGACTGTCAGCTCTGTTATTTGCAAGTGCCAAGCATGGATTTGAATGTGTTCTGTGGCGGCCTGTCTGCACGGGATTTGTGGTGAGAGTGATGATGATGATGATGATGACGATGGTGCTCGCGATGAACGTTTAATGAGTGCACAGTTGTAAACTGCTTGAAATGTGGCGGCATGGTTAAAATTAAACATCTCAAAGCATTTTTATTTAGTCATTTTGAAAATATTTATTTGTAAATTTTCTTAAATAGTCAAAGTCAAGAAAACTTTAAATTGTTATTTATTTATTTAACTGATAAAAGAGTTTAATTATCAGTTTTGCTTTATAATAACTATCAAAGTGACTGTTTCGGTTTGTCCGTCAAACTTCCTGTTGATGAAGCTAAATAGGCTAAAGGTTAAATGTTTAAAAGCATTCACAGTATTGGGATTCTCCTGTTTCTTTCCGTATGTTTTTTGTCACGTAAAAGAACTCAATCAGTTATTCCAGCAATCTTGGTATCAAAACATTCAGCTATTTCAGGATATTAATACGTGTTTTTCTTTTTTGGTATTCAAAAAATTTCAAGTTTTTGAAATATTGCGCAAAATGCGCCCCATAGAAAAAGCCTTTAAATTCTAGAATTTTAAATAAGAAAAAACCTTTAAGGATATTTATGGGCTAAGTTTTTACCTTTTATTGCAATTTTCCCCCCAAAAAAAAAAAAAAAACCTAGCGTTTACCTAATATTTTATCAACATGCTAACGTTTTAGGCTAATTTGTTATCTACTGGAAAATTTAAGGTTAATTTGAGTTTAGCTTCTGTTTAAGAAACATGCTAACTTTTTTGACTAATTTGTTATCACAACTAGCAGATGATACGGTTTTATTTTTAAAGGATAAAAACCAAGCTCAACTTGCTATTTTCAAATGCCTCAGGGCTTACAACCTAACCTTGGGAAATGTGAAGTAATTAGTATTAAAGATATAGATGTTGACACAATTCTAAAGATGTAGTTGCCTATTTGGGTATTTCTATAACCAAAGACTCATCCTTGAGACAAAAACTGAATTTTTCTCATAGAATTAAAAAAAAAGCAAGATATTCTGAATATGTAGCTTCAGTGGGAACTTTCAATTCTTGGAAGGATCCTCTTAACTAAAGCTGAAGGAATATCTAGAGTAGTTTATCCTGCCCTATCTTTATCAGTTTCAGACTCCAAAGAAATAAATAAAATGTTTATTAACTTTGTATGGAAGAATAAACGTCACTACCTCCAAAAAGAATTGCTTTATGCCCCCTTAAGCAAAGGAGGATATGAACTCAGATCTAAATTTTACCTTTAAAATTAATTGTATTAAGAATTGCCTTAAATATCTAGATTAACTACAACATCAAAAAGATCCCTATTAAACTTTCCAACTTTTATCAATTCAATTTTACTTGCTTGGAAGTTATGTTACTCTCATAATTTTTAACCACACAAAACTATTATTTGGAACAACCAAGATGTAACCATTAAAAATAAATCTATATTTAAAGCAAATTGAATAGAAAAAGAAATCCTTTATGTCTCTGATCTTTTTTATGTGAATGGAAATCCTTTAAATTATGAAAGGTTTTTTCAGACCAAATCTTTGTGTTATGAAAGTCATTCCCTATGGTTTACTTCATTTAATCACCTCTCATTTGCATTATCAAGTTATAAGTAAAATAGACCCTCATTTATCGATTAATGGAATTGATTTCTTAAATAAAGAAAGCAATAATAAACATATTTGTAACACATTCTGTTATAAAAGAAACACCTCACCTATGTTTGGAAATATTAATTGGAATAAAGCATGGAACTTACCTGAAAAATTTTGCATTAATAATAAAGTTAAAGAAATACTTACATAATATTTACCCAACAAATATGTACATATCATCATTTTCAGATATTGATCATAAATGTAGTTTTTTTAAATAACTCTCCTGAACCTGTAAATCCACCTTTTCTTTAACTGTACAATTTCTTTAGATCTTTGGAACCAATTGGAACGATTTCTAATTAGTAAATTAAAAATAATCTGTAAAATAAATTTGGAACATATCATTACTTGTTTTAGCTTTGATAATAAAAATAAAGAGAACATTGTCAATTTATTATTATTTCATACCAAATTTTATTTACGCAAATGCAGAATTAGAAAAACTTCTCCTAATTTTTTAACTGAACTACATCAATACATCAAAAGGATTCAAACCACCAAAACATACCATACAGCTGAACTTTGTGCCTTAATACTTGAAGACTAAATTATTTTCTCTTCTGTATTTTTTTCTTAGTTGCTTTTTTATTGTAACTTATATACTTTATATTTTACTCATATTTTCCCCGTTGTAATTTTTCTGTGTTGGAATATTATTATTATTGTCATTGCTTTGTTTTAGATGCATTTGTCTTATTGTTCTGTAAATCTGTTTGTATTTAATAAAGTTTTAAATAAAACAGATAATGCAACTTTTCTAGTAATTTCTGTAATGTGTATGAAAATTCTGTGTTTTTTTTTAATTTGGTCCTGTGTTGTCCACAATTTATACTTGAAATAAACCAGATCGATCAATGACACCCTTCATACACCAGGTGGAGTTTTAGGCTGAAATTAGTGAGGCCATATAATTGTTTAGATTTCTTACAAAAGTTATTACTGTTAAACAAAATAAACAACTTACTTATTTTAGCCCCATTTTTAACTATGTTCAAATTTAGTTAAAACAGTCTCTTCTTCTGGTCAATGAGTTGAAAAAGGAGTAGCTTCGTGTTGCTAAGGAACGAAGTATAAACCTCAGAGGAGTCAAGTTCCATTTCCTACACTGATCCATTTCCGGTTTAGCCATTTCAGCGTGAAAATTAAATGTCTTCACAAGAGTAAAAAAAATAGCCTCACTTAAAATTTTTAGAGACAAATAATAGTTAATCGTTTTAAAATAGAGATAAAAATTGTCTCTGTGTGTTTTTGACATAATTTAGATATGAGTCTTTTTAAAAATAAGGTTTTACTGCCATTATTTTGAAAATCTGCTACAGGAAATAGATTCGATAGCGGCGGCTACTCTGGGACGATACAGGGAGGGTGTTTTAGCATCTTATCTCTTGAAACAGGGGGAAATGTTAGAGTCTACAATTTAATTTTGTTCTTTAAAATGTACCTTACACTAGTCCAGTTACTTTTCTTCGCTCAAAGCGGGTAAAACCAGAAAACGTAAGTTTAAAAAAACGAATAAAAGCTAAATGAAGCTAGCTAACACTAACAGTTGCCTATAGGTTAGCAATAAACAAATCTGCAAAAGCTAACCTCTGCGGGGCAAACTAGCAAAAATGGTAAGAGCATTTTAGTTATTATTTTTTTTAATGAGAAAATTCGTTGTTAAAATGTCGCTGGATCTATTTTAGCTGCTGTTTGGGTAAAGTTGTGGTTAAAACTCGCCGTTACATGTTCCTGAATGTGCCGGTTTGTGCGTAGATCCTCTCGCGCGTGAAGCCTGCGATTGGAGGAGAGTCGGCGCTCAGCATCAGCGAGAAAAAACGGAAAAACAAGAACAAGATTCCCCCTTTGGAGGAATACCTGCAGCAAAGAGACTACCTGGGAGCTCTGACGCTGTTGGAGGTCTGTCAGCTCGTAGAGGGACATTTTATCTCTTTATTTTGTTTAGCATTAGTAGATATTAAATATAATTGCTAAAAAATATGTTTCTTTGTTGATAATGCAAATAAACTGAGAAGTTTGACCAGTGAATATTCAATACGACACACATAAACTATATATATATATATATATATATTATATATTATATATATATATATATATATATATATATATTTTTTTTTTTTCTTTTTAAAAAGAAAAAAAACATATAAACAATATAAAAGAATATAAACATTCAGATTTATGATATTAGGCTTTTTGTGCTCCATTCTGGAACCGATTCGATTAAAATGTACAAGTTTAGGATTCACTTTGATTTCTGTTTCAATATTGTTTGAATTTATATCAGTCCATTGTGGGTTTTTACCTTGTCTTTTTGTCTGACCTAAGGTCTTAGCAGTGATGTTCATGGGTCTAAACTGAGCATTCACAACCACGAGGTGGTCCAATCCAGTGTAACCCTGTTAAATGCAGAGGGTTCAGTCTGGACCTTAAACAGGACGATTTGCTGCAATCCAATTTCTTAAGATCTAGAGTGAGCTGTGAAAACTGTAAAATGGGTAATATAAGAGATTTTATTCTTCAGAAAGCAACGCTTCTCCAAAATATAATCGATTACATTTGTTTAGAACAGCTATAACAAAAGTCGGATGTAGTTTTATGCCCTGGATTGACTTTTTGGAGTGCTGTGTCATCACCCTAGTGTTTGTCTCTTCTCAGTTTCACAAAAGGATTGGAGAAAAAGACGAGCATGCGGACCTCTGGATCGGCTACTGCGCCTTTCACTTGGGGGATTACAAGAGAGCGATGGAGGTAATGGTTTGTTCTAGAACAGGGGTGGGCAAACTTTTTGATTTGTGGGCCAGAAAGGGTTCTAAAATTTGGCATAAGGGCCGGACAAGGAGCAGATGGAAGGAGTGATTTGGTAATCAATCTCATAAACTAATAAGATAATATGGAATTTAGAGAAAAACATGCTTTAATTTGGATTAAAATTCACATATATTCATTTAAAAACAGAAAATTGGGGAATTTTAATTTCTAAATTTTGATTTTTGTTCTCTTTTTGGGTTGATGTTCTTCAGAGGAAAATGCGAACTCAAATAAATCCGAAAAATCACCTTCTGACTCACACACGAACGCCAGAGAAACAACATCATTCATGAGAAGAAACCAGAAATACAATGAAAATAAGACAATAATTAGGATTTTTGATTCAATGTATTTTAATTTGGAGGGCCAGATTAAGTATTTTAAGGGGCCGCATGTGGCCCCCGGGCCGTAGTTTGCCCACCCCTGTTCTAGAAGCTTCATTCGAAATGAAGCCTCTAATGTTTCACATCGTGGAAATGTGAAAAAAAAATCTGGTCTTAAAGACTCATTTTAGTGTTGTAGTGTGTTTTGCAGAATAAAAGCAAACTCTAATCACGAATAAAATGACTATAGTCACATTAAATATTAATAATTAGTTAATTATTGATAAAGTTTAAGTATAACCTTTACTTTAGAGGGTTTACAAATCTGAAAAATTTTATTTAAATGTCCCCAATTTTTGTAAAACTTTATTAGAGCTCATTATTATATATATATTATAGATCAGGGGTCGGCAACCTTTAACAGTAAAAGAGCCATTTGGCCTTGTTTTCTGCTGATCAGAACCTAGAAGGAGCCGCATTGACTTACGTTAGCCTTTAAGAAATTTGGATTTGCATTGATAAATATTAATAATTACTATTTTTGGCACGAACAAAAGCAAAAACATACATAAAAGAAACTAGCATTTCTCAAAAAAGGACTTTTTTTTAACGTTTTTAACTTTAGTAGCAAAAAAGCTAGCTCGTTGCTTAATTACTAGCTGAACTTCAGATTAGCATAACATTTCTCTGTAAATTAAATCAGCTAAAAAGTTAAGCATGTTGCTGAAATAAAAGCTAAACTCAAAATTATCAATAATATATTATTATTATTATTAACCCCCCTAGAAATTAGCTAAAAATGTTAGCATACTGCTAAAACACTAGCTAAACTCTTAATTAGCAAAAAAAAAACTAATTAGAGGCCAAATCTGACAAAAAAAAGCTATCTTGTTGCTTAATTAGTAGCTCGACTCCAAAATAGCCTAAAACTCCTCAGTAAACTTAGACAAAAAACGTTGGCATGTTGCTAAAATAGAAGCTAAATTCTAAATTATCAAAAAAATTCACTAGATAACTAATTAGCTGAAAAGATCAGCATTTGAATGAATGAATAAACTTTATTTCTATATCACTTTACGTTTGCTTATAGCATGCCAAAGTGCTTCACAATAAAAGAAAAAAAATTAGGCAAATTAGAACAGAAATAAATAAAAACAGCATAAAATAACAAAAGCAGTCTGCAGTAAAATACATAAAAGATAAATAAGAATACAATAAAACAAAAAAAAAAATAGAATAAAATGCAGCCAACTACTGAGCATTAAAAGCCATTCTAAAAAAGGTGTGTTTTTAAATAACATTTAAAACTGTTAAGGTCTGACATCATGCGCCGTTCTGCTGGGAGACTATTCCATAGCTGAGGGCCAGCAACAGAGAACGCACGGTCACCCCAGCGTTTCTGTCGTGACCTGGGCAGAAACTTACAAGCATTTTACTAAAATATTAGCTAAACTCCAAATTAAATTGCTATTTTACTTTTCTTCATCCAGAGAGCCACAATGGAGAGGTAAAAGAGCCACATGTGGCTCTGGAGCCGCAGGTTGCAGACCCCTGATATAGATTATATCTGTCTAATGATGTATTATTGTGTTTATTAAAAGATTATTTTATAAATGCATTAACCCCCTAATGGCTGAATTTGTTTCTAGCTATGAAAAAATGGTCACTTGTGTTTTTGCTTTGATCTAGATGCTAAATTAAGGTAAATTAGGAACCATGTTGCACATTTGCATCAATACGAGTCAAGGTGATTCATCATTTTTGCCGCAGTAAAACGCCTCTTTCCTGTTGAAGGTATTTTAACACTTGTTGTTCGATTGTTGTCGGATCTCATTCGTTCTGGTTTCGTGTTATTTTCTGACAGGAGTACCGAGCCCTCACCATGAAACCGGACTGTCCTGCTGAAGTCTGGGTCTACCTGGCCTGCACCTTGTTCTTCCTCGGCCTTTATAAGGAAGCAGAGGATGCAGCCTCCAAGGGTGAGGACTGCAGATGAAACGGAGCAAAGCCAGTGTGTTCCCAAGTGTGGTGAACACCAGTAAATATTGAACTAATCCCTCCAGCATGTTCCCCTGTTTAGGTATTTTCATCAAAAAAAAAAAAAAAAATGTGAGGAAGTTGAACAAAAGTTAATTAATGCTCCAACTTTTTAAAAAAATACATTTTCTTTACAATTTATTTCATGTTTATTGTTTTTTATCAGTTTGAAGCTTAAAAGATTTCTAATAGAATCTTTAAGCTTGTCCAGACAAATCCTCATCTTTTAGGAGCTAACGAAGCCTCAGTTTGTCGAAGTTCAATTATGTGGAAAAATCACATTTTTATGCTCGGAATTTGACTAAAATGAAATCCGATTAAATGTTTGGATCTTTTTACAGTCTTTGACTTTTTAATGTTGCAGATTTTGCTGATGATTGCATTGCTATAATGTAGGAAAGCTGGCGTTTTCTAAATGTTTCGTGCTCTTGTTCTCTGCAGCCCCCAAGTTGCCGCTCCAAAACCGGCTGCTGTTTCACTTGGCTCACAAGGTTTGATGACGACAGCACTAAATGTCACACTTCACAGCGGTTTGAAATCTGAACCTTCTGATTGTGTCTCAGTTCAACGAGGAGGAGATGCTGATGGGTTTCCACCAGAACCTGGAGGATGTGACCGAGGACCAGCTGAGTCTGGCATCCATCCATTACATGCGCTCGCACTACCAGGAAGCGATAGACATCTACAAACGGCTTCTGCTGCAGAACAAGTCTGAGCTTCTCTTGTCTCTCAAGTTCATCTCACAGTCCTGCTGTTGTTTTAAACCAGTCAGCTTTTCACCTGCATGATTTGAACGGAAGAGATTCAGATTTGACGTTCTTTATTCCTGATTAGATCTCAAAGTGGAGCTGATGAAGTCAAACTTTGAGAATTCTGCCAAGAAACGTACAGCATGATCCACATTTTTTTTAAAAAAAGGAAAAAATGTAGACAAATTGCCTTTTTTAAATAATTTCGCTGCATAAATAACTAGAAAAGTTGCATTACCTGCGATGATGTTAATGTAAATGCTTTTTGCTGAAAATAGTGATGCAATTTACTGTAAATTCTGAAAGGATTTGCTGAAAATTTAAAAGCTAGTTACAAAATGTTACATTTGCTAAAAGACCAGAATTTCATTAAAGAGCTAAAAAAAAAAGGGCACTGAAGTTTCTAAAAAAATTGTAGTAAAATTGTTTAAAAATCCCTAATACATGCTAATTTTGCAAAAATATTTAGAGTGTTGCTTATAAATGGGCTAAACTCCAAAGTAGCCTAAAATTCCTCATTAAACTAAATTAGTCATAAACGATAGCCTGTTGCTAAAAAGAAGCTAAATTCTAAATTAGCCTTTAAAAACCTCAGAAGATAACAAATGAGTCAAAAACGTTAGCATGTTGCTAAAATATTAGCTACACACCAAATTAGCATAAAAAACCTCAGTAGATAATAAATTAGCCAAAAAAGCTAGACATTGCTTAAATACCAGCAAAAACTAAAAAATAGCCTAAAATTCTTCAGTAAAATAAATTAGTCAAAAATGTTAGCCTGTTGCTAAAATAGACGCTAAATTTGGAATAAGCCTACAAAAACCCCAGTAGATGACAAATTAGCCAAAACTTTTTGCATGTTGCTAAAATATTAGCTAAACTTCAATTTAGCATTTAAAAAAAAACTGATTAGATGCCAAATTAGCTAAAAAGCTATCATATTGCTGAAATACTAGTTTAACTCCAAAAATAACCAAAAATTCGTCAGCAAATCAAATTAGCCAAAAACGTTAGCATGTTGCTAAAATATTAGCTAAACTCCAAATTTGCATAAAAAACCTCAGTAGATAATAAATTAGCCAAAAAAGCCAGACATTGCTTAAATACCAACAAAAAGCTAAAAAATAGCCTAAAATTCTTTAGTAAAATAAATTAGTCAAAAATGTTAGCCTTTTGCTAAAATAGAAGCTAAATTTGGAATTAGCCTATAAAAACCCCAGTAGATGACAAATTAGCCAAAAATTTTAGCACGTTACTAAAATATAAGCTAAACTCCAAATTAGCCTATAAAAACTTCAGTAGATAACAATTAGCCAAAAACGTTAGCATGTTGCTAAACTATTAGCTAAACTTCAAATTAGCATAAAAAAACTCATTAGATGCCAAATTAGCAAAAAAGCTAGCATATTGCTTAAATACTAGCTAAACTCCTAAATAGCCTGTTATTCCTCAGCAAACCAAATTAGCCAAAAACGTTAGCATGTTGCTAAAATACTAGCTAAACGCCAAATGTTTTTAAAATGACCATAAAAATGAAAACAAAGCTCAAGAATAGATTTAAAGGTTTGTTTCTAATCTGCTAAAGTTCTAAACGTTTTGATACCAAGATCATTGAAATCTCTGAAAGCGTGATTGAGTTTTTACGTGTCGAAAAACAAACATTAAGGAGCAGAAGAATCACTATACTGTGAAAGCTTAATAAACATTCATACAACTATAAATTTGACTTTTTACAAACATTTTGGTGAAGTTTAAAGGAAGAAACTTTAAACGTTTTGAGGTTTGAATCTGAGGTTCTGTGGTCCTCCAGAGACTTCCTGGCTCTGCACGTGTACGTGGCTCTGTGCTACTACAAGCTGGATTACTACGACATCTCCAAGGACGTGTTGGCCGTGTACCTGCAGAGCATCCCCGACTCCACCATCGCTCTCAACCTCAAAGCCTGTAACCACTTCAGGCTTTACAACGGCAAAGAGGCCGAGGTGACGGAGCGCTGCGAAGCTTCAGGAACGTTCCTCCCTCTATCCCCTCTGTGGTCATTGATTCACGCAGGAAGTCTGTCCTTTCAGAGCGAGCTGAAGCACCTCATCGACATCTCCTCCTGCTCCTTCGAGTTTGCCAAAGAGCTCATCCAACACAACCTGGTTAGTAGAACTCTCACTGTTCTGTTGGGGTTCTGGACCCAGAGGTGAAAGGCTTCCTCTGGACCCTGCAGGTGGTGTTTCGAGGAGGGGAGGGCGCGCTGCAGAAGTTGCCTCCTTTGATCGATGTGATCCCCGAAGCCAGACTGAACCTGGTCATCTACTATTTGAGACGAGGTGTGTACCGCCACACGGACACCAGGGAAGGTCGTGTCCTGGACACGCTTTAGCTCCAGATCTGAAAGGCTCCACTCGTCACGTGTGGTGAAGATTCTAAATCAGTATTTCGTTTTTCAAACTCTCTAAAGGTTTGCACTTCAGGAGAAACGTGATCTTTTTAAAGAAAGGTTATGGTAAAAAATCAGCGTTTCAATGTTTCGTGAGATCCACTCGATCATCTTTTGATCTTTTTTAAGTGGTCTTTTAATTAGTTTTCTGACATAGTTTCTGCAGAGCGGCAGGAGTTCATTAGAGATTCGCCTCTGAATTGTGGGCGGGACTACGGCTGGGCATCAATAAAAATGTTCAGAAACGATTTGTTTCTGATTTTTTTTTTTTGTCCTCTCAATTTCAATTCAAATTTGAGTTCACAAGGTTTACATTTTTATATATATTTGTTTAGAAATACTTTAACAATTTACTATATATTTATATTAATCTGATACAGTTCACATCCGTTTCTCTGCAGGAGAAGTTCCAACAAAAATGTTTAGATCTTTAACATTGTAAACATTGTTCTGCCTCTCCTGGAGGACGTTTCATTTTGGCCACTAGGCGGCGATCGCGACATAGCAGTACATCTTATTCCAGTAGAAAAAGAAAGAACGAGCAAAAAACGATGTTTCAGACCTCAAATAGTTTAAAAAACATTTCCTTAAGAGAGTTTGGAAAATTCATACAAAGAAGTTTATTTAGTCAGCAATGTATGTTTAGCATTAGCCGTCCTATGGGAAATCCCATTATACGTTAGCATCAAGCTAGCAGACCTCACATTCCCAGCCTAACATTAGCGGTGGACCAAACACGGCGAGCAGTATACAGTTTATATTATACACAGTTTAGATCCAGATTCCAGCTCAGACGAGGAAAACAAAGACGTTCATGGATCTGTTTGTTTGCGCGTGGATGCGTCAGAATGGGGCGGAGCTTGGGCACCTTCAAGCCACAAATATAATCTTTTTTTTTATCTGCTCCTGATTCATGGTTTGAATAAAGAAACACTCAGAAATGTAATTTTATTTTCTTAATATGTCCTTGATTATGAGAAAAAGACCATTTTCATCAGAGCTGGACTTTAAGGTTCATCCAGACTAGAGACTTGAGTCTAACTGCAAGTTTTTGGTTTAATCTCCAGAGATTAGAGTAATGCTTGTTCAAACTTAAAGTAATTTTTTTTTTGTATATTTTTCTGTCATTTTTTTCCCCAAAAAAACTGACATGTTTCAAGTTCTTAGATAGAGAAATAAAATTCAAAATAACTTCATGTATCCCCTATGATTGTAAATCCTTTTGTTGAACTCGTCAAATTTAACTTTTTTTAAATTGACAAGACAAAAAGTAAGAATTATTGTGTTCTTTCACACTGCAAATATACATTTTTATTGCTACTCTGTATTTTTTTATATAGACTTTTTTTGTCGCTGATGACAGCAAAATCAATCAAATGTTTTTCTTGATTTGGTTCTCACCTCATTAAAGGTCACTCTCGGCTTCGACAGATGTTTTGGTTGTCAGACTGCAGAGCAGACGAGCTCTATTTCAGGGACTGACATGCTCCACTTTACATTTATAGACGACGTCAAGGAAGCGTACAACCTCATCCAGGATCTGGTTCCCACCACGCCTCAGGTGACGGAGCGGTTTCCTCTGACGCTGCTGACTCACTTTATTTCTATAAAGTTATTATTTTTGGATGTTATTAAGGAAAAATCAAGTCATCTTATTGGTTTATTCTATTATCTATTGAATAGTTTTAAAGTGTGATTCGTTTGGTTGCAGCAAAAGCTGAAAACTTCTCTGTTTCATTCTAAATCTTGCTGCAGGAGTACATTTTAAAGGGAGTGGTCAACGCCGCGCTCGGACAGGAAATCGGATCGGTGAGCGCTTCGTTCACGCTCTGGAGAGCCGCGCGTAAACAAAAGCTTCAGATTTGTTCTGTGTGTTTCGTCCTGTAGAGAGAACTCTTAAAAATCGCAGAGAAGTTGTTTCAGTTGGTTGGAGGATCAGCCAGCGAATGTGGTGAGAAAAAGAACCGATTCTGTCGGATGTGACGGTTTTATTTGCAGAACGGAGAAACACTCAGGGTTTTTTTTTGTGCTTTCAGACACGATTCCCGGCAGGCTGTGCATGGCTTCCTGCTTCTTCCTTCTGAGGCAGTTTAAAGATGTTCTCATTTACCTGAACTCCGTCAAGGTCCGTGCAGAAGTCGGTTCGCTCCGTCATTATTATATCATCAATATCGTACGTTCTCATAGAGAAATGTCAAGTGGAGCTGCTCTTTTAGTTTTTAGCTTTTTTGTTTTTAAAGGATTCTTGTTTTTTTCTTTTTGTTTTCCAGGATTACCTCTTTAATGACGACACGTTCAAGTTCAACTGTGGTCAGGCTAAAGCTGCTGTCGGGAAGTACAAAGAAGCAGAAGAGGTGCTCCAGTGTGAACCGTCCAACTGGATTCGTTTCTTCATCGTTTTTGTGCTAAACGTCTTTGTTCTCCCGCAGATTTTTCTGTCCATTCAGAGTGAAAAGATCAAAAGCGATTACATTTACCTCAGCTGGCTGGCACGATGCTGTATGTATGGTGGTGACGAGCACAACACGCTCAACTTTGAACATTTGGTGATGTTAAAAACAGCTTCTTCAGTCAGATCTGTTTCAGTTGTTTATTTTACAAGCAAAATCTTGTAAATTATGAGAACAATTGTGAAATTATAGGGCAAAATTCAAAATTTTACAAGAAAAAAGTTGGGAAATTTTGAGGAAAAAATTGTGAAATTATAAGGAAGAAGTCAACATTTTGTATAAAAAAGATGTGGAATTATGAGACAGAATAGTGAAATTATAAGGAAAAATCCAAACTTTACAAGAAAAAATTTGTGAAAATGTGAAAAACTCTAAATTTGACAAGATAGAAGTTGGGAAATTATGAGGAAAAAGTCTAAACTTTAAAAGAAAAAAGAGTGAAATTATAAGAAAAAAACAGTTAAATTATGAGGAAAAACATCATAAAATAAGAAAATGTAAAGTTGTTTGGAAAATGTAAAAAAATAAAATTACAAAAAAAATCATAGAATTGTGAGGAAAAAAATTTTACATTTTATGAGAAATTTTTAAAATTAATAGTAAAGAAATTATAAAAAATATCAATATGAGAAAACAAAAAAAATGAAAATGTAAAATTCTGCTGAGGAAAACGTATGAAATTTCAAGAAAAAAATTAAAACTTAACAAGAAAAAGTCGTAAAATTGTGAGGAAAAATATTTTTTAAATCAAGAAAAAAAAAGTTTTAAATTATTACAAAAAAATGTCTTAAATTGATGTGAAAAAAATAATAAACCTTTTGAGAAAAAAAAGTCAAGACTTACAGGAAAAGAAATCTTACAATTGTGAGAAAAGGGTTTAAATTAAGAAAAAAAAACAACTTTGAAATTGTGAGGAAAAGTCATAAAATGATGTGAAAATGTGACATTGAGGGGAACACAGTATTGGAATTCAGAGAAAATTCTAAATTTTACAATAAAAAAGTCGTAAAAGTAATTTATTAGCGAAAATTGTGAAATGAGGAAAAAAAAATGTCTTAAACTTGAGGGTAAACTGTGAGGAAAAAAGTCACAAATGGACAAGAAAAAGTTCATTACATTTTAAGGAAAAAAAAGGTTAAATTTTACAAGAAAAAAGTTATTAAAATAAGAAAAAACAGTTTAAAAATTACAGAAAAATGTGATTTGAGGGAGAAGAAAGTCGTGAAAATATGTGATAAAGTCAGTTTACTGAGAAAAAAAATCAAAAAAGTTAAAAGTGATCAGAAAATAAAACTGAAATGATGAGAATAATGGGAATATTTTACAGAAATAAAGTCGTGAAATTAAAGAAAAAAAGGAAAAATTATGAATTAAAATTTGCTTTTTCAAAAACAAAGTTGTAATTTAATGAAAATAAAGTTTTAAATCTTTAAAGTAAAGCAGATCCAGATTCTTGAGCAGGATGACATCCATCCATTTCTCTGGATTCCTACAACATAACATTTAAAAGATAATGTCGGTTAGTCAATTGAAACTTCTAAAAAGCCAAAAATCAGATTTTATTTTCACAAAAGCGAAACGTTTTCCTTTAAATGTGACATTATGAAGCGTACATTTACAACTTCATTTTCATAAATGGTTTCATTCTTTTTAAAACTTTTTTTCTAATAATTATACGGTTTTGTTCTTGTAAAATGTGTTCTTTTTTTCCTCATGATTTTACACCTTTATCGTCATATATTTGTTCATGTAGAATGTTGGATCTCGGGGATGAAATGTTTGTTTTCTGGGGTTTAAACTTTGGCACAGAAGGATTAAAAATGTTTGTTTGATATTAACGAGAGGATTTTTGTTCATCAAAACTTCCAAAAATTGATTCTGACATTTGTTTACAGTTTTCCCATTAAGGGTAAAGCTTTTCCAGTATATCCAGTGAGACGTCTGTATGATTTCAGACATCATGAACCAGAAGGGCCAGCTGGCCTGGGAGCTGTATTTGAAGATGGGCACGTCCTCCGATTCCTTCAGCCTGCTGCAGCTTATTGCTAATGACTGCTACAAGGTAACACCCTCACACCTGTCCTGTTTTGATGGCCACCGTAGTTTACAGCCATCTTAATTTTGACCTTCATCATTCATCATTTTTTGGTCAAAAGTGACTCAAAAATTTAACTTCTTTTTGATAAAATGTGCGTTTAACTTTAGATTTGACTTTGATAGACGTGCTGCTGTTTAAAACTAAAGATCTGGATGATCCATCACATCAAAACACCAGAACAGTGCTGCGTTTGAGGCTGAAAGTGTGTCATTCTATATTTGTTCTGGGATCATTTGACTCTTTTCTTCCGGAAAGCTTAGAGGAGGCTGTCCATGTGTTCGGTGGGCCGTCCCACGTCATTGAACTCATGTCAGGTCGAAGCAGAGAGAAAATGGTTAATTCTGATGGCTGTTTTTCAGATGGGTCAGTTCTACTATGCAGCCAAAGCCTTTGATGCTCTGGAGAAACAGGATCCTGATTCCAATTACTGGGAGGGCAAACGGGGGGCATGTGTCGGTGCCTTTCAGCTCATTGTGGCAAACAAGGAGTCCAAGTACGTCGAGTCTCCTACGATTGTGACGTAACCTGAAATAAACTTTTTTTATTATTCTGATCTTATGTTTGTGTTTCAGGGAGACGCTGAAAGAGGTTCTGGCACTGCTTAAAAATTCTGGAAACCCTCAGGTTGAATACATCATCCGTACCATGAGGAAGTGGGCCAAAGACAACAGAGTCCTCTTGTTCTGACCATCAAACATGTTCTCACTGGATGTATTTATAAAGGAAATCTGACAGTTTTTGGTTAAAAATTGATTGAAAGTTGTCACTATATATCTATATTTCTATTAAAGTGTTGTTTTCTTGTTACTTTTGAATAGATTTGTGGATTTTTCAAAAATAATTGACATGTCAGTAAAAAATTTAATCTCTCAATAATCGGGCTGATGCAATTAATCGACTGTTAAAATAGTCAACGACTAATTTAAAAGTTGATTAGCTGTTGCTTTATATTATATAGAGTCAGAGAGTAGTAAAGTTGAAAATTATAATAGCATTCTGTTAGCTTCTTAGCTATTTAGGCTATTTTTGTTAACTTCAACTCTTTTTTTCTTATCATTTTTAGGCTGTTTTGGAATTTGGGTAATATTTCAGCACCATGCTAACTATTTGAACAAACTTTGAATTTTTTAAGTTTTTTTTAGGATAATTTGGAGTTTAGCTCATATTTCAGCTACATGTTAGCTGTTTTGGCTAATGCATGCTTCTTTTCTTGTTTTTTAGGCTGTTTTGGCATTTAACGAATTTGCTACATGTTAGCTCTTTTGGCTAATACAGGTTTCTTTTTTTTTTTAGGCTGTTTTGGCACTTAACTAATATTTCAGCTACATGTTAGCTCTTTTGGCTAACACGGGCTTTTTTTTTTTGTCTGTTTTGGCATTTAACTAATGCGCTACATGCTAGCTGTTTTTGGCTGATGCAGGCTTCTTTTCTTGTTTTTTAGGCTGTTTTGGCATTTAACAAATATTTCAGTTACATGTTAGCTCTTTTGGCTAACAAAGGCTTCTTTTTTTGTTTTTTAGGCTGTTTCGGCATTTAACTAACATTTAAGCTACATGTTAGCTGTTTTAACTAACTTAGGCTTTTTGTCTTTTTTTTTTGGTCATTTTGGCATTTAACTTATATTTTCAGCTTCAGCGATTTCAGCTATCAACTACAGCGTTTTTCGCTATTAATTTCAGCTTCTTCAGGTATCAGCACAATTATCTTCAGCGACCAAATTCAGCTTACAGTATTCACAAAAGCACTATTGCAGATTATTCTATGTATCTGGTTTTTAGTTAGTTTAAAGCTAATGATGGTTAAAATGTGTGCTTTACATCCAGTTTGTGCATGACCCGATTAGTCGACTATTAAAATAATCATTTGTGGAAGCACTACTCAAGAATAGGAAATATAAATATTTTTATACATATAAATATAAAAATATAAAGCCAAATATAACCCAAAATCGGGGCCACCATCAGACACCTCCTCTACGTAGATGGCATCAAGCTATTAGTTATCTAATCAGACATAGATGTTTATTAGATGATCAGCAGATATCTATCTCTCTAATAAACGTCTATGTCTATTGTCTCTGGTTGGAAGAAAACACCAAAGTAGCTTGTTTACATCGTGCAAGGCATGATGGAACCGCAAAGCAATTATCTGTGGGAAAGTCTTCTGCTAGAGATCTAGAACTCTCTGAATCGACGTCTGTCAGATATACGATACAGCTGTTAGTTTTAAAATAGACATGTATCTAATAGATGTGTCCATGGCTATCTGGTATTATAATATATATATATATATATATATATATATATATATATATATATATATAGTCTTAGTGCAAATGTGTTTTAATTATTTATGAATGAATCCGTGCGTGTTACAACATCTGTCCTCAGTCACGATCGCAAACATGGGAAGTTCTATTCCCACAATGCAACTGTGACATTAATCTAGCCCCAGGAGCTGCCAGGGGTGTGCCTGTGAAACACTTTCTATGAACAGGGTGTTAAAGCTTCCAGGGTCACTGCTGAGCCACGCTGACAAGGACATTTTCTCAAATAATCGCGCCGCCGCTCCCAAATTACTCTTTGTTTGAGTTTAGTTTGCATCTTTACTGGCTTTGCAGTCGCCTCTGCTGATTGGTCTTCTTTACCGCGATCGGGATGATTGGCCGCACCTTTAAAGATGTGCATAAATCATGTATGGTGTGGCCTGCAGAGAGATTACCGGAGGGAGGTTGCTGCTCCTGCTTATCAGGCTGCTACTATTAAACGCAAGAAGGATTTTGGGTTTGACTACACAAAACTGAACAATATTCTTACATGTTTAAAAGACTGAAGTCAGTAAATCTCAACTTGTGACAGCAGTAAAAAGCATCGGAAAATGCTGTTGTAGAAAGCGATAAAAGGTGAAAAAGAAAAAAGTTTTTCAATTTTATTTGTTAAAACTGCTCAGACGATAACATCATGGCGAAAAAAAATGAACAGGCCAAAAATCGCTTATGGAGCTGAAAAAATAAAAAAAAAAATGCACTAGCGAAACCAAAACACACTGGAAGTTTTTAAATAATTATGGGATGGCCACGCAACTCATGGCTAGGCAGCCATTTTGTGGCAAAGCTTGAGATTTTGGAATTTTCGTGTTTTCCCGAAATACAGGAAAAGAACCTTTTTTTTTCAAGGTATGTTCAAGAAATTTTAAAGTCTATCACCATCAAGTTTTGTTGACCTTTGACCTTGAGAAGAGGCCGCCATCTTGAATGTTATAAAAAGAAAGAAAAAAAAAATCTAAAGTACCAGCTACAAATAAAAGCTCATGTTATTTTCATTGATTGTTTCCAAACTTCTTAGGAAGTAATTTGGGAAAAATGTTGCAATTAGATTTTGAATGGCGTGCACGTGGCGAGCTTGCAAAAGTGGCGTACTGTTACCCGCACATTTTTTAAACAGAATATTGTGAAAATCCCATGTATGGATCCCTGGCTGGAGCTCAACAAAGTGATATATGATAGGACATTAACATATAAGGAATTTGGGCGTGGTTAGCAAATAATCTCCGTTGCCAAGGAAATCCAAAAGTTTACTTTTGAGGATTTTTGTGTAACTTACATCGATCTGTTCGGTATCCCCAGGAGACCAACAAATATAATGGTTGCTATGGAGATAAAAACAACAGAAAAGCCACCATTTTGAAAAAGTAGATTATATTACATTAATCTTTAAAATCTGCTGCATATTAGCAGCTATGCAGAAAGTGGCGCTGGATTTGCCTCTCCCAGCTATGTCAGAGCATCAAGCGTTAAAATTAATTAGAAAACGAAAATTTTTTTCCAAAATGCTGCCTTTTCTGTTGGTTTTATCTCCATAGCGACCATTCTATTTTCTGATTGCTTCGGGGTGACGAAGAGGTCTATGTAATTTTTAGAACAATCAGATAAAGTAAGATTTTGGATTACCTTGGCAACAGAGGTTTTTGTTAACCAAGCCTGCATGCTTATTCAGCTTGAAAAAAACGAATTTGTGTATTCAATTTTCACAATATTATGATGAAAAAAAGTGCAATTAATGAGAAAATACCACATTTGTCACAAAACTTTCAAACAAATGTTTTTACTGGTTTCGCTGGATGAGTTAGGAGGCGATAGCTCCCTAGGAGGAGTTTACATTTTTATTAAAAAAAAAGTTTATTTTTTGAGGGGGAAATTCAAGATGGCATCCTCTTCCCACGGTCAAAGGTCAATTAAATTTCAGTTGAGGTTTTGTGGGGCAATGATAATAGATTATCTAAAATATTTATTTATAAAACGTAAAATGACAACACATTTTTTTAAAAAATATAACTATTAATTAACTATTTTAGGTTGAACAAATTGCTTTAACTGCCTTTACATTCCCTATAATTTAAATAAAACTGAATATCTAATAGTAAGTCATAACTTTTAGCCTGTTATTGTAAAATCGGATCCTCTTTGTGATTGTTCCACTGTTATTATCAGGTGATAAAGCATCGATTTTTTTTATTTCTCATCCTGAGGATGTCAGATGAAGTCCAGTCCATTTGAGTTTGTAGAGATAAATCCCTTCAAATAAATCTAAAATTAAGAAGACTTGTGATGTATTTTTATTTGATGTAACATTACAAATAAAGAAAGCTAAATAAAAACGCCATCTTCTCCTGTTCTCTCTCAGTCCAGTCCTTCAGTCCCACACTTTATAAAGGTCATTATAGTACCGATGATGGTGTTGTTATTTTCGCCTGTTGTGACGGGGGCGGGCTCAAGGCCGAGCTGCGCTCTGATTGGCTGCGATGCGCTCCTGCTGTGGCACATGCTTCCGCTCCGCGGAGGTGCGCATGCGCAGCGAACCCTCTCCTCTGATATTTTATTTACTCCCGAAGCCCAAGATGGCTCCTGTGAATGTCTCAGCCCCACAGCAAATCGAGGATGCAAGTGGCTGCTGAAAAAACAACTTTTCCCCCACCGTCGCATCCCCTGGAGTCCAATCCGTATGCTGCGGAGGAGGCTTTAACGCCCGCCTAGGCCTCGAGCAGCCGTCGGAGCTTCGCGGAACCTTCTTCAATCCACCAATTTGGAGTAGTTTCGCGAAGTAGCTCTTCTCGCTGTCCGTCCGGAGCGAGGTTCGGGCAGGCGGGCTGCTCATCCAAATGGCCGAACCAAGAAAAGTGCAGTTTGTCACCCTGTCGGCCTTCGCGGCTGGGGGAGCGGCGGAGTCGCGGAAACGTCGGTTAGAGGATGGGGCCGATTTCAACTTCGACAGAGCCGGGGAGCGGGGGGTAACCGGCGGGGCAGGAGACACCGCCAGCAATGGTCGACTCGGCAAACCCGGCGACAGGGACACGGCTGCCGCCGAGAGGAGGGCGACGGTTCGGCTCAACCTGCCCTTGTCCGAGCCGGACGAGCGCTCCTCCGCCGAGTTCAACTACGGCGAACTCGTCCAGAACATCCAGGTAGGACCTCCGGGATGAACGGACGCGGAGCAGCGCGTGGGAAAGTGGAGCTGGAGTTCGTTTCCAGCTCCTGGAAGTGTTTTGTGGACTTGTCATTGCCGGGCAGGAGGGGGGAAGTGCACCTTGCCCCCCCCCGGCTCGACTGAAACTGACCGTTAGTGCGACTCGACACAAAAGATCGCGTTAGTTTGTGGCCGCTCGCGCCCCGAGAGTCCACCCGTTGCTTTCCAACTTCAGCGGCGCTCGAGGCAGAGCGCGCGAGGCTGCCTCCGTGCCCGCCTCTGCCCGCCTGCCTCCCGGTCGGACTTGCCCAGCAACAAGCCCGGTTCACCCCGGCCATTACCGAGCCGGGAGACGGCCCTGTGGCAGCCGCGGCGGCGGAGGCACCGACGGGAGAGCGGGACGCGAGGACCAGGATGTAGCACGGGGCGCGAGGCAAACGTGAGGAGGCGCGAGATCAAAAGACAGGCTCGCCCCATTTTGACTGAATGCGCATCTGGAGCGGGACTGTCGCATCCTTTCACCATGACAACACCCCGGGAAAACGAGTCACTAATAAATACATTTTTATAAGAAAAATAAATTTTTATCTTTTTAAAAGTTAAAAAATGTTTTCTTTTAAAAGAGAACTCAAGAAAATAATAATAAATTACTCAGAAGTTTACTTAGTTTGAACAAATTCGAATTATAATCCAAAGGTTGTTCATATATGTTGAAGAAATAAACATAAAAATGTTGCACTAAAATAAAAAAGTAGAATTAATATAATATAGTAACAATAATTTAATTAACTATTAGAAGGAGTGTTGTTTTTTTTAAATACATTTACTTAAAATTAATGTATTTTGCATATTTACAATTAATGCACAGTTTGTCATATACTCATACAGCCATGATAATTATACAAAACTGTTCATTTATTTACATTTATGCTTGTTTTCAGCCAAAAAGCGCCGCTCCAGCCCAGAAGCCCAGGGATCCCTTCAGCGATGAGGAGGTGGAGCGGCTCCAGGTTGAAGCTCTGGCGAAAAAGTTTGAAAACAAATATGTGAGTTTCTGTTTTAGTAGGTTGAGGTTTCCAGAAGATGATGTCTCTCCATCAGCTGGAGGAAGTTTTACTCTCCGATGATCAGAGTTTTTAAACTCCCGGATGTTGTTGATTCTTTGCTGTTGCTTAGCAACAGATAAACCGTCAGAGTTTATTTCTTCTTAACAAAAAGTTTGCTGCTAGTTTCTTTTAATTATTAAAGCTAATTTTTTTTCCTTGGCCTCCTGTTTGGAGGTGTTTACCCGTACACCCCCCACCAGTAACTGCACCTCCGATTGGATGCTGTTTGGGACTCTCATTTTTCTTGTTTTGTTCTCAGAATCAACCTTTATTTACACCTGGAGGAGCAAGTTTGCACAGTTATTGAAATATCAGATGAAAACTGTGTATATTCATCATTTTATATATTTCTGAGTTAAAGTACAAAGTAGCATACAGTCTGTTATGTATTAAAAATGTAATTCTGAAATTGTCTGTTGGATGGATTATAAGCAAAAAAAAAAAAAAAAACATCACAACAAGTCACATCATATATATATAAATATATAAATATATATTATGTTTAAGTCCCTAAAGTCAGTTGATTAAAGTAAGTATTTTTAAGAAACAAAAGAAAGTATCATATTTATTTATCATATAAGTCACTTTTTTTTTTTAATTTTCAGGGTTGCCACTTATATTCAAGAAAGACTCTTATTTTTTAGACATAAATATACTTATATATTTGTTATTTTCCATTAAACATCAATTGTCCTTCAGCGGTTGTTTCCTCTAACAACCATTAGAGGGCGCTGTATCCGAAGTATTAGCTACTGACAGCGGCAGAAGAAGAAGTGTCGTCCAAAACAAACATGGAAGAGAATCTGATTGTTTTCCTCTTAAACTTTGATATTTTTCTTACACAGATAAAAAGATCAGTATTCTTGTATTTTTTTTAGTTACGCTGGGCTTTGTGGATTTGTTCTGAAATGTCCGACTTTTCTCCCAAAAGTTTGATTTAGATAGGATTTTCTTCCTTTTGATTAGACATTTTTTGCTCTTTCAGGAAAATACAGTTTCATTTTCTGTCGTTTCCATTGTTTTTCAGGGTAACACTGGGAAGAAGAGGAAGGACAGGATGCAAGACTTGATCGACATCGGCTTCGGTTATGATGAGACGGATCCTTTCATAGACAACTCTGAAGCTGTGAGTTGAAGAAAACCTGAGCGGCTCCAGTCACATTTTCTTTTATTTTATTATTTTCTGGACACTTTGAGGAATAAAGGGCTTGCCGTGTTGCCAAAAAATCCCTGGTCGGCGTCGGAGCTGCGCTGTATACCACTGGTCTCTAACTGGTACCGGTCTAAAGCTGTAAAAGCACAAATTCCAATAACTAATCAGGAACTTCATTTGCAGACCGAACGTCAGCACAAGTAAAGAATCACAAATATAGAACTTTGATAAAAAAAAAACTTTCTTGAACATAAAAATAGAAATCAGATTTACCTTAAAGAAGATGCAGGAACCCTCTGTGTGTTTCTCCTTGTGTTCTGGACAGCATCATCACTTCATAGTGACTTCAATGATTCTCCTGGTATAGATTTTCTGTCATTTGTCTTCTCTGTTCTCTAAAAATACAGGAATCTTTTTAGATTTGTGAGTTTTAGCCTTGACATGTGATCTGGGTGTTTTCGTCTGCACCCCGGAGGAGTTCAGACTCTTTTTAGGGATTTTTTATTTACTTTTCGCTGAGTGGCAAAGGAGCTTTTTGTGAAATGTTAAAAAAAAAAACAGGCGATCGGTTACTCAGAAATGCGAGCGGCGCTGGCGTTTTGATGCGTAAGTGGAGTCATTGTTCTCCAGATTCCAGCCAACTTACACCACAAACCCTTCTCCATTGTTGTTTCTCCCAGTATGATGAGCTGGTGCCGGCGTCCCTGAGCACAAAGCTGGGGGGATTTTACATCAACACCGGCACGCTGCAGTTCAGAGCGACCTCTGACTCAGAGGGGGACGAAGACCAGGTGAGAGACAATAAAATCTAACAACAGAGAATAAACCCTCTAAGAAAAAAGGGCGTAAAATCATTCTATGAGCAAACACAGACGTGTTTATAAATCTGTTAGATTTTTTGGTTTCAAAAAAAGAGTCCAAAGATCATCAGTCCATCATCTGATGCTTTTGATAACCACAAAATGCTGTAAAACTCATAAAAAATCAACATATTTTCAGACTTTACCTTTTAAATAAAATAATTAATGAGCATCTCTTTTATTTAAAAGGAATTTTAATATTTGCTGTGCTCAAAATCACATTTGTGTTTTGGATTTCATCAGTTAAGATGATTTTTTTTTTGTTTTTCATCAAGCATTAAAGTTTATGGTTTATATGGTTTATTGTTCATGCCTTTTTTTTTTTCATTTTACAAGAAAACATACATTAAACATATTTGGGCTTGAACAACTGGAACAGAGTGAAGAAAAAAAATTCTTATATAACCTGTTCCCTTTTCCTAAACAAAAACAGAAACAAAAAAACAAGAAAACAAGAAGGCGACATTTTAACAGAAAAAAAAAAAAAACAAATCTTCAAGACTTTATATTTCTACCCCTTCCTAATCCGTCTCGGTCTATGGTTTACATTTATTGTCCCGATAAATTTTCCTTCATGTATTTATCTAATATCCTATCTTTAAAGATTATTTTAAATGCAGCTATGCTAGTAGTTTCTTTCAATATTGTGTCCAATGAGTTCCATAGATTGACTCCATAAACTGATATGTGAGTCCGTCTCAGGGTTGTGCGTGCAAATGGTACTTTGAAACTGTTTTTTCTTCTGTTGCTGTTATCTTCTGAAATGAATGAAAAAGCTGATTGAATGATGTCCGGGAGAGTTTTTAATTTGGCTTTTAACATAAATAATAACATTTTTAAATCAACTAAATCTGAAAACTTTAGCAATCGTGATTCAGCAAAAAGATTATTTGTGTGTTCTCTGCTGCCTTTTTTGTTGATTATTCTTATTGCTTTTTTCTGTAAGATAAATAAAGGCTTTGTATGAACTGAATATGCTTTTCCCCAGATTTCAAGGCAGTAACTAAAATATGGTAAAATAAAGGAACAATATAACATGCGTAAGCATTGACTAAGTCTGTTTTCTCGTGTCCTTAGAAGGGCAAAAACGATGAGGAGCAGGGGCTGAAGAAGAGGAAGAAGAAGGAGGTGATCAACCTGGAGGAGAAGAACTTGAAGAAGAACAAAGCCACCAAACCAGGGTGAGTGAAGACGTTCTCCAGGAAGCGTTTGTGCTCATCAGCATTTGTTAGACTCAAAGATCTTTTATTTGAGCTTAACCTTTATGTTCTCTTATGGGGTCCAGATGACCCCACTTTAACGTAAACATGCCCAGGATAGCAGAAATGAAGTAACATGGAGACCAGCAGGGGGTCGTATGGAGTACTTTCTACTCAGATCTAGAGTTCCCTGTAGTACTTTCTCCTGTTTCATAGAAGCTTGTTGGAGTTTTTGTGGAGCTTCCAGGCTTCTGGAATTCCCCTTTATTTGGTCTTAAGGTTTTAAAAAGTTTCCTGCAAAATCTCATTACACTGAGGGCAGCATTTATCCTACACATGCTCATTTTTACCACAAAAAAAAAAACAACTTTCTCGGCGCTAAAAGAGAAAAACTAAAGACTGTACATGAGAACTGGACTGAGTTACACCTCCCCCAGGCGTTCCAAACAGGAAGTGGCGTAAAAAAGCAGAAAAAAAAAAAATTCAGTCATTCTATTGGTCAGAATAACCATTCTTGCTCTGAAATATTGAAATCTTATGATAATTCTTTTTTTTCATGATATTTTTTCTGTATGTTATGTAGTCCTGCCATAAACGATTATTTTAATAATTGACTGATCAACGATTAATTTTCCGATTAGTCAGCTAATTAGGTCATGCACAAACTGGATGTAAAGCACACATCTTAACCATCATTAGCTTTAAACGAGCTAAAAATTAGATATATAGCATCACCTGTGATAATGCTATTGTGAATGCTGTAAGCTGAATTTAGCTGCTTGGTATGCTAGTGCTGATAGCTGAAGATGCTGAAACTGTAACTAAAAATATTAAAGTTAAAAGCTAAAATAATGAAGCTGACAACCAGCTAAAATATGTGTTAAATGCCAAATTAACCTAAAAAAACAAAAAAATCCTAAATTAGCTAAAACAACTGGCATTTAGCTGAAGTGTTAGCTAAACTCCAAAATAGCCTAAAAAATAAAACAAAAAAATCCTAAATTAGCTAAAACAACTGGCATTTAGCTGAAGTGTTAGCTAAACTCCAAAATAGCCTAAAAAATAAAACAAAAAAATCCTAAATTAGCTAAAATAGATAGCATGTAGCTGAAATATTAAACTCAAAAATTACCTACAATTTTTTTTTTAAATCTTAAATTATCCCAAATAGCTAGCATGTAGCTGAAGTGTTAGCTGAACTCCAAAATAGGCTAAAAAAAACCTTTAAAAAATTCCAAAATAGTCCAAAAACTAGCAGAATCCCATTATAACTTTCAACGTTTCTACACTCTGACTCCATAGAATATAAAATAATGACTAATCGATTATTTTAAAAGTCAATTAGTCGACTAACCGTGGCAGCCCTGATGTTGCGTCCTTCTACTACTGCTGGACCTTCTTCCATCCAGTCCTTCTGCTCACCTGCCAGGTGTGACCAAAGTGTCTTAATTGGCACCTAAAACAGAGGAGGGCCCACCAGGAGGAGCTGGTTGGTTTCAGCTGGTTTGTTTTGTTCTCGTTTCCCCTCTTTGTCCTCAGCAGTCTTACGCTGCTGGGTTTTGTTATTTTAGTTTGTTGTTGGTTTGTTTGTTTAGGTAGTTTTGGTTACCACGGAGCCGCTGACTCCGCCTTTTGACTTAATGTAGTTGGAGCTTTTATGAGTCTCCGATGCTCCGAGCTGCATGAACGTCCTCCCAAACGAGCCAAATTCCTCCACGCTCTTCTAAAAATAGCCTCCAGCTAATCAGCTGTTGATGTTGAAGACGTCGAGGATGGATGTTTGTTTCAGACCTTTAAGGTCCGGGCTGTGGTTTGGAGACTGCCGTCCTGCCGACTCTGAGGGATTCACAGGAAGAGGAATAATCAGATGGGATCAGGAAAAGACCATCCTTGTATCACGGCAGCTTTTCCTCCAAGAGGAAAAGTTTAAAACCCGTTCAGCAGCAGCTTTAAAGGGATGTCCAACCAACTGTTGGATGGAGAAAAAATCAGATTTAAAGTAATAAAACGGTTTAATTAAAGCTTGAAGACGTCTGAGATCTGCAGATTCTGATCAGGATCAGATTCCTTCAGCGTTCAGTTTCAGGATCTGTTTATCTTCACTGATGTGTTTTTAATCGCTCAATTAAGGAGAGAAGGGGCCAGCCCCCCCGCCTGCATGCAAACACGGCGGCTGAACTCCATGTTGTTTAGATTCAGCTTCCTGTGAAGCAAACGGGACGTCTCCTGCTGTGACGAGCGGGTCAGAGGAATCTTTAGGACTTCTTTACCTGAGAGAGATCTGAACTGAACCGGAGATGTTGACAGGAAGTTGGTGAAAAAACAAATATTTAACTGAAATAATTACATTTTTTTAAAACGCTTTTTGTAAAAATGTGTGCAGCTTTTGCGTCTTAGTATTTACGTTTTCACTATTGCCCGCTATACGTGCAGTGATTGTGTTGATGTATGAGTCAGATGTTGTGGTTTTGCAAAGATTCTCCAAAAAACTCTCTAAACCTGGACCTGTGGTTGCTACATTAGCTTAAGTGGGCACTCAGTGGCTAGCTCGCTAAAGATGAACTTGCTAGCCCGCTACAAGGGAAGTCACCACCTCACTACGAGGAAGGTTGCTAGCTCGCTACAGATGAGCTAGCTAGAATGCTACGGTGGAGCTTGCTACCGAGCAACTGGCTAATTGGATACAACAGTGCTTGCTAGCTCGATACAGGAGAGCTTGCTAGTACGATACAATGGAGCTTGCTAGCTTGATGCAATGGAGGTTGCTAGCTCGCTACAGCGGAGCTCATTAGCCCGCTACAAAGGAACTCGCTAGTTCACTACAAGAAAAGTCACTAGCTCACTACAAGGGAGGATGCTAGCTCGCTAAAGATGAGCTAGCTAGAATGCTACAGTGGAGCTTGCTACCGAGCAGCTTGCTAGCTGGACACAACAGAGCTCGCTAGCACAATACAATGGACCTTGCTAGCTTGATACAGCGGTGGTTGCTAGCTCACTACAGGGGAGCCCGCTAGCTTGATACAGCGGAGCTCGTTAGCTCGCTACAAGGGAAGTTACTAGCTCTCTACAAGGGAGGTTGCTAACTCGCTACAGATGAGCCAGCTAGAATGCTACAGAGCAGCTCGCTAGCATGATACAACTGAGCCCGCTAGCTTGATACAGAGGAGTTCGGTGGCACTCGACCTGTGAATTTGCTATCATGCTACAAGGGACATGGGAGTTTACTAGCTCTATACAACGAAGCTCGCTAATTGGTTACAGAGGAGCTTGCTAGCTCGCTACAGCAAGCTTGCTACAAAGTGTTTGCTAGCTCGCTGCAACACACAAGACTGAAATGACATGCGGTGATTTTGCGTTTCGCTGAAGTTTCTTTGTTTCCTCCCACAGAGTGACCCCTCTCGACCTGCACCGGCCGGAGAAGAAGAAGAAGAAGAAACTGATGAAGGACTCGCTCTACTTGGCCTCCATGCTGCGCCGCTTCACCCGAGAGAAGGAGGAGCTGAGGAGGAGGAACCCCGCCGTGGTTAACGCCGCTCCAGGAATCAACAGGACTCCTCCCATCAACTCCTCAAACCTCCCCCTCACCTCCAACTCCACGCAGCCGCAGGGCAACGCGGCCGCCAACGACCTCTCGCTGGCGGAGCTCGCCACGGACCCGGCCGTGATGTCACTGCTGGGCTCGGCCAATGAGAAGGAGCTGCAGGATCTCCTGAGCGACTTGGACTTCAGCTTGTTGGAGACCGACCAGCAGCACGCGGTGGTGTCTGCCAGAGAGAACGGCATCCTGGGAGTCGGAGTCCCTTCTCAAAAGGGAGTGGGAGGCGGCCAGGGGCGGGGCCCCGGGTCTTCCAGCGGACTGTTCCCCCCTCCTCCACTTCCTGAAGGCCTGCCCGCCCCCCTGATCAAACGCATTGAGGACTTGAGAGCGGTGAGTGATGAGAATGATCTTTTTACAGGAAATGCTTCTATAGAGGTTTACTACCTTCCTTAAAGACACAAAATGCTTTAATCAAACTTTATTTATAAAAAGTGCCTCTCTTACTTCGCACAACTCGAAGCGCTTTACATTTAAAAACAAAAACATATCTATCCAGCTGTACAGTTCTGATCCAGATTCCAGCTGAGGACATTCATGGATCTATTTGTCCTCTAGTGGCTGCATCAGAATGAAGCGGAGCAGCTTCTAACTTGTTTAGTGTGGTTTCTACGTCTTTTTCAAACAGCATTTTTTTCATCTGCAACAATTTGAGTAAAGAAATAACTCAGAAATGCCATTTATGCTTCATTTGCTTCATATTAGTCCTCCATCATCAGAAAAATGCCACAAGAACATGTTAAAAACCCCACAATGTTAAGCATTAGGCTAAAACACTGATCTGTCTGCTAATAAAGACTCTTAAACCATGTTTAAAAAAATTGTAGAAAACTTTATTGACAGACTGACTCACGGTGTTCACACAAACACTCGTATTTATATTCATCTGTGACTTTTTCTTTCTTCTAGAACAGAGGTCGGCAACCTTTCACAGTAAAAGAACCATTTGGTCTCGTTTTCTACTGATCCAAACCTAGAATGAGCCGCATTGACTTACGTTAGCCTTTAAGAAATTTGGATTTGCATTCATAACCTTCTTTTTTGTTTTTGAAATAAATGTGAATGATGTCTATTTTTGGCACAAACAAAAAAAAATATATAAAAGAAACTAGAATCTCTCAAAATTTGATTTTTTTTTAGGTTTTTATCTCTAGTAGCAAAAAAGCTAGCTTGTTGCTTAATTACTAGCTTAACTTCAAATTAGCATAACATTTCTCTGTAAATTAAATCAGCCAAAAATGTTAGCACTTTGCTGAAATAAAAGCTAAACTAAAAATTAGCCTAAAACCCCCAGTAGATAACAAATTAGCTAAAAATGTTAGCATATTGCTAAAATATTAGCTAAACTCCAAATTAGCATAAAAAGCTAAAAGAAAAATCTGACATAAAAGCTAGCTTGTTGCTTAATAACTAGCTGAACCCCAAAATAGCCTAAAATTCCTCAGTAAACTAACTTAGTCTAAAATGTTAGCATGTTGTTAAAATAGAAGCTAAATTCTAAATTATCAGAACAAAAATTTTCGTAGATAACAAATTAGCTGAAAACATCAGTATTTTAATAAAACATTAGCTAAACTCCAAATTAGCATAACATTTCTTAGTAAACTAACTTAGTCTAAAACGTTAGCATTTTGCTAAAATAGAAGCTAAAACTCTAAATGAGCTTAAAATCCCCAGTAGAAAACACAATAGCCAAAAACGTTAGCATGTTGCTAAAATAATCTCCTTTTCTTTTTTTTTTTTTTTATTACTATTATTTTATTTATCTTCATCCAGAGAGCCACGATGGAGAGATAAAAGAGCCACATGTGGCTCTGGAGCCGCAGGTTGCAGACCTCTGATCTAGAAGGAGACGATGTTTGTTACTTTTCCAAAAACATTTTTATATTGAATGAATAGAAACACTTTTAATGCACAGAGATCGTTCCATTTACATTTGCGTTAATCCGTTTTGGAAATCCGTGCTAAACGTTAAAGATGCAGAAATCCGACGTTTGCTGACTCCGCCTCTCCAACCGCAGGCGTCACGGCAGTTTGATCAGGAGGGCAGGAAGAAGTTCTTCACGCTGGACATGAACTCAAGCTGTAGAGTGAGTAAGACGCCAAAAACACGACATCCCCCCCCAGCTATTTTACAGTTTTGGTCAGCCTCAGCCCACGCTTAGTGTTTTTTTCTTCTCTTTGTCTCTCATCTGGTGAGGTACACATATTACTCATTTCCATTCTGGCGGCTCTCGAGGCTTCGCCGCTTCCCTCTGTTCTCCTGTCAGCCGCCCGCCTCGGCCTTTCATCCGTTCACTTTCTCCCTCTAACGTCTCGGCTCTCTCTCTCTCTCTCTCTCTCTCTCTCTCTCTCTCTCAGCATCGAGCTGCAGGTCCAGGAGCAGCCTCCTGAGGTGCGCTCGCTCATCTACTCGCACATGGAGGCGTTCGTGCCGTGCAACAAAGAGGCGCTGCTCAAGAGGCTGAAGAAGCTCAGCCTCAACATCCAGGTGAGCGTCTGCAGACGAAGCGGCGAATCCCTGCGATGACGCCGATGGGGAAGACGGACGGCGTTCTGTTGAAACTAAAAAAGATCCTGAATGTCCACGGTGGAAGAAATGGAGATGATGAGAACAGAGAGAGAGAAATGAAGAGTTTGATTACTTAATTGTGTGAATTCTTTACATCATTCACTCCTGCTCCTTTCCATTGATTTTCTGGAATGTAAAAACTCAATCACACTTTCAGCGAGTTCAGCAATCTTAGTATCAAATGTTCAAGACTTTACTGCTTTTGATATTCATGAACTTTTTTGAAATGTTGAGGAAAATATGCCCCACAGGAAATGAAAGAGAAATTGTTCAAATCTTTCAAAACTTGTGAATTTCTGCATAAACATTTTTCAGTTAGAGATACTATTCACAAATGTTCAGCAGCTACTGAGTTTTTATGTTTTTAGATTTACATTTAGCTTTTATTTTAACATCATATTAGCTGTTTTAGACTACTTTACTCATTTTTCCAGTTATTTAGGACAATTTTGAGTTAAGATAATGACGATTTAAGCATTTTGCTTGCTGCTTTTTTTTGTAATATAGACATGTTTCCAGTTTTTTGCCTAACTTGGAGTTTAGCCGACATTTTTGCTAATGTTTTTGGATTATTATTGTTCTATTATTTTTGGATTAGACATTTTTCCAGGAAAGACATTTTTAGGAAAATTTTGAGTTAAGATAAGATTTTAGCTTCATGCTTGCTGCTTTTTTTGGTTTTGTTTGTCTGTTTGTTTTTTTTTCTTTGCGAATTTAGACATGTTTTGGAGTTAAGCTAACATTTTAGCATAAAGCTAGCTGGGTTTTTGTTTGGCTAATCTAGACATGTTTTTAGTTTTTTGCCGAACTTGGACTTTAGCTAACATTTTAGCATAATGCTAGCTGTTTTTGGCTAATTTAGCCATGTTTTCAGTTTTTTATGTAATTTGGAGTTTATTCAACATTGTTCCTCGTTGTTTTTGGATTATTAAGAAATGTTTCCAGTTTTTTGCTTAATTTGGTGTTTATCTAAAATTTTAGCATTGTGATAGCTGTTTTTTTTTTTTTTCATTTGGCTAATTCTGAAATATTTTTAGTTTTTTGCCTAACTTGGAGTTTAGCTAACATTTTAGCATAATGGTAACTGTTTCGGCCAATTTATACATGTTTCCAGTTTTTTGGTTAATTTAGCATTTCGCTAATATTTTAGCATAATGCGAGCTGTTTTTTTTTTTTGCTAATTTAGCCATGTTTCCAGTTTTTTGGTTAATTTGTCATTTAGCTAATATTTTAGCAAGCTTTCAGCTTCAACATTTCCCGCTAACAGCTCTGTCGTTTTTACAGCATTCACACTTGCGTTATCGCAGGTAATGCTATATATCTAGTTTAGAAATGATTTCTGATGCACATGGATGAAGAAAGTCTCAACAAATCAGGAAGAATTACTAGTTTGTAGGATTGTTTAAACATAAAGTATAACAGGTTCTCCTCCTGCATCATTTTCCTGCAGTGAAGACGTTTGTCTCACCATCATGTTAACAGTTTTATTCATAACTTTCCCATTTTCTCTTGTCGTTCTTAATGACTTCTCCTCCTTTTCTTTTGTCTCGTCTTCCTTTCTTCCTGAACACTTCCTTTGTTTCTTGTCCTCCGCTCTGAAGGACGACCGTCTGCGGGCGCCGCTGCTGAAGCTGAAGCTGGCCGTGTGCAGCGTGATGCCGGAGCAGATCGCCAGATACAACACGGACTGCATGGCCAAGGTTGCAAAGTACGTTGACCTGTGTGTGTTTGTGTGGATGTTTGATCTTCTGTTGTTTGTACTTTAAGATCCTCTCAGAACTGCTTTACACACATAAAGGTTTGAACTCTCATATTTGTCCACATTTAAATTCTTTTTCACTTGAGTTTTCTTTACCTGGACTCCAGAAAGCTGCAGAATGAAACTCCTGACTCTGATTTGTGTTTCTTTTGCAGAATCCAACAGCAGATGTGTCTGTTTACCTTCAGATGTTTGTGTTTTTCAGGCAGCAGTCGGAAGAGGGGGATAGAAACGGCTCGGAGGAGGAGGACGATGAGAAACCCGGGAAGAGGGTGATGGGTCCTCGGAAGAAGTTCATCTGGGATGACAAGCTCAGGTCAGGACCTCAGAAAGACTGAACAGATGAGTCTGTTTGAACCAGGAAAGTGGAAAAGTCTGTGTGTTTGTGCAGGAATCTACTGTGCAGTTTGGTGCGGGTGAAGCTGAGCTGCTATGAGATGGAGAAGCAGTGCTCTCTGTCGGTGGAGGACTACCTCAAGGCCTTTCTGGAGAACGAGGTCAAACCACTGTGGCCCAAGGGCTGGATGCAGGCCAGGTCTGTGTGTGTGTGTGTGGGGGTGTGTGTGTGTGTGTGTCTGCTTGAAACTGCAGTTGGATTGTAATCTACCTTTGGCCTCATGAGACATACTGCTTCATTCAGGAGTCAAGCTTCATGAAGCTTCATGAAGTTTTAACAAACTTTTTTACTCCAGTTTTACCAGTTTCCATATTTTACTGCTAGATGATGTGGTGGACCAAATGAAGCTTCATGGAGCTTCAAAAGCTTCATGAAGCTAGAACGAATATTTTTACACCAGTATGACTAGTTTCTTTATTTTACCACTTGATGCTGCGGTTGAGAAAATGAAGCTTCACGGAGCTTCAAAAGCTTTGTAAAGCCCATTAAGTTCTTATGAAGCTTTAGGAAGCATCAAAAGCTTCATGAAGCTTGAACAAACATTTTTACAGCAGTTTTGTTATTTTTCTACAAGATGGTGCGATGGAGTAAATGAAGCTTCAAGGAGCTATAAAAGCTTCATGAAGCTTGAACAGATTTTTTTATACCTCTTTCACTGTTCTACTACTAGATGCTGCGGTTGAGAAAATGAAGAAAATGAAGCTTCATGGAGCTTCAAAAGCTTTGTGAAACTTATTAAGGTTTTATGAAGATTTAGGAAGCATCAAAAGCTTCATGAAGCTTGAACAAACATTTTTACAGCAGTTTGGCTAGTTTTGTTATTTTTCTACAAGATGGTTTGATGGAGTAAATGAAGCTTCAAGGAGCTATAAAAGCTTCATGAAGCTTATGAAAGTTTATGAAGTTTCAGAGGCTTTATGAAGCTCAAAAGCTTCATGAAGCTTGAACAGATTTTTTTATACCTCTTTCACTGGTTTCATTATTCTACTACTAGATGCTGTGATTGAGAAAATGAAGCTTCACGGAGCTTCAAAAGCTTTGTGAAACTTATTAAGGTTTAATGAAGATTTAGGAAGCATCAAAAGCTTCATGATGCTTAAACAAACATTTTTGCAGCAGTTTGGCTAATTTTATTATTTTTCTACAAGATGGAGCAAATGAAGCTTCAATGAGCTATAAAAGCTTCATGAAGCTTATGAAGTTTTAGAGGCTTTATGAAGCTTCCAAAGCTTCATGAAGCTTGAACACATATTTTTATACCTCTTTTACTAGTTTCATTATTCTACTACTAGATGGTGCAGTGGAGCAAATGAAGCTTCGTGAAGCTTCAAAAGCTTCGTGAAGCTTCAAAAGCTTGAACAAACATTTTTACAACAGTATGACTTGTTAATTACTTTACTACTGGACGGTGCAGTGGAGCAAGAAGCTTTAAACGCTTTATGAAGCTTTTGAAGCCTTATAAAGTTTCAAAAGTGTCATGAACCATGAAGAACATTTCTGGAAACTATTTGATTAATTTCATTATTTTACTATTAGATTGTGTGTTAGAGCAAGGGAAGCTTCAAAAGCTTCACAAAGCTTGAATAAACATTCATTTGTCTTCATCATTGAATATTTATGAAACATCTTTTTTCACATTTACATTTTTAATTTTGTTTTTAGATGGTTTATTTATATTTCAGCCGCTTTAAGCTTCGTCCATGTTGTTTTTATGCTTCATTTATTTCAATAATTAAGATAATTATCTGGCTGTGACAGAGTCAAAGAAACAAAGAAATAAAATTAAATCATACGATTATCATCTCTGCATTACAAACATTTACTTTAGGGAGAGTTTTTTTTTTAACTCTTTCTGTGTAAAGATCAAAGGAAACATCTCTGAGTTGACTTCATTTTAGGATAATTCCCTGTTTCTGTTTCCTTCGATCATCCTTCCTGTGTTTTCTCAGGATCCTCTTCAAGGAGAGCCTCTCGGTCCACCATCACCTCACTGGAAACCTGTGAGTATTCTGCAGCCGCTCGCCGGGAGGAGCGGCCATGTTGCAGGAGCTGACTGTTGCTGTGTCTCCGTTTAGGGTCCGGAGGCGGATGATGCCTGCAGCCAAGGCCAAAACCAAGGTGAGTCGCATCCCTGAATCCACCGGCTCACCTGGAGGAGGTCTGAACTCCTGACTTCTTTCCTTCAGGAGTGTCTTTGGATCCACAAGCCTCCTCTCACCGTGACCTCCGCACCCGCTCAGAGCTCCGCCCGCCTGCCCCCCGTCTCCTCGCCGTCGGAGCTCATCTGCCTGTCGGACTCTCTGGACGAGGATCTGACCGCCCCGTCTCTGGACTCCATCTCCCACGCGCTGGCGCTCCTCAGCAACGCCTCCAAGGGCCTGGGCCCCGCAGACAGCCCGCTGTCGCCGCCCCCGCTGCAGATGCCCACCTCCTCGCCTCCGCCCGTCACTCCGCACTACCCCGCCGCCTTAGCCGCGCCCTCCGTGCAGCAGCATTCCCTCGCCAAGGCGGAGACGGCGAAGATCCCGCCCACGACACTAGCGAACCCCTCCTCTACCTCCTCGCCTCCCGTCGCCTCCTCTGCGGCGCGGGGGTCGATGCCCCCCCGGACTGTGGACGGTCACTACATGCAGGTTAAAGGACTGACCCCTTTGGGTCAGAGCCAGACGCAGAGACTGGTTACCATGGCGTCGTCCAATCACAGGCCGAGCTCTGTGAAGATGAGCGCACGCCCCTCCCCTTCATCGCCGAAGCTGCAGTCTTCCTCAGCGGCGTCCCCCCTGCTGCCCCCCCATCAGAAGGTTTTCACCAGCCCCGGCGGGATTCTGGGATCTCTGGCGCCGGCTGCGGGTCTGACGAAGAGCGGCGCCAAACCCAACGGCGCCAACTGCATCGTCACCCCCTCCTCCTCCTCCCTGCCCCGGCCCTCCTCCCACCACGCCCTGCAGTCCTTCTGCCCGCCCTCCTCCGTTAGCTCCTCCCCCTCCCTGCTGCCCCCGCAGAGTAAAGCCCAGACGCACCCCCACCACCAGTCCAACTTCATCACCCCCATGCAGGCCACCCTCACCAAGTCCTCCCACAGCAGTAACTCCTCCCCCATCATCAAACTCACCCCCCGGCCTCCCGCCCCCACGCCGCCCCCCTCATCCTCGCCGTCGCCGTCTTCCTCGCCCTCCCAGCAGCTCCCCCATCAGATGCACCCCAGCCAGCAGCAGCACCCCCCCTACTCCCCGAAGACCCCCAAAACCTTCCGGCCCCCCTTCGGCGTGGTGGGCGGCGGGCAGGTGAAGCAGACGCAGGGCGGAGTCTTCACCTGCGCCCAGAAACCCCCGGCCTCCACGAGCAGCGGCGTCGGCGGCAAAGCCCCCCCGCCATCAGCGGACAAAACCCCGGCGTCCCCCTCGCCTTCAGCCTCAGCCAGTCAGAGGCAGCGGGCGGCGGCGGCAAACTCGAAGGCGGGAAACGGGTGGGCCTCTTCAGGGACTTCAGCCACGTCTTCCGCAGCGTCTCACCTGTCGCAGGTCAGAGTCCGCGTTCAAACTCGGACGGACCCGCCACCCGCAGCAGACCAACCCCGCCTCTGTCCTCTCCGCTTTCAGGTTCCTCCCGCCGGCTCCGCCCTCCTGGGAAACCACTCCGCTCTGCCGCTGGGCTTCGGGATGCTGGGAGGTCTGGTTCCCGTCTCGCTCCCCTTTCAGTTCCCCTCGCTGATCAACTTCAGCTCCGCCGGAGCGCCAGGATCAGCCGGCATGGCTTCAGCGCCCAGCTCCAACTCAGGATACCCGCTAGCACAGAGCGACCTCATGGGTGAGCCCGCCTGAAGCAGAGAATTTACATTTTACCCACTGATAACAACCATTCCTGTGTGGTTGTGAATTCAGAGGAAAACTCTGAGATAAAATGGAATCAAACTTTATTGATTTCACAAAGTGGAAATTATCTATTAGATAGATCATGAAAACAGTAAAAATGCACTTTAAGAATGAACGACAATACATAATCTTCCTCCCTTCGACCTTTTTTTTCCAAAATGGCAGCTTTTCTCTACCTTTATCTCCATAGCAACCATTTTATTAATTGATCTCCTGGGAGTGATGAACAGGTAGGTTTCATTTTTAGAAGAATCTGCAAAAGTACGTTTTTGGATTTCCTTGGCAACGGAGGTTTTTTGTTAGCCACGCCCACATTCCCAATATATTCATATTGTATGTCATACGTTCAGCTGGAGCCAGGCGTTCATGTATTACTTTTTCATAATATTCAGGTGGATAATATGAATAGATGGACACCACTTTTGCGAGCTTTCCACGCTAACGGCGTTCAAAACTACAAAACTTTAAAACCAGCGTTTTTTATTTACCATTTAGCTTCCTGATAGCGCTCGAGGAGTTTGAAGGCGATACATAGAAATCTTTGGTTGCCATAGAAATGTTTACTCTGCTGTTTACTGACGGCGTCTGGTTCCAACATGGCGGCGATGAATCGACTTCATTTAGTTGGAGCTGGAGTCAACCGTTTTCTGTGGATGACGTCACATTTACTCGCCTCAGTTCTCACGCCGTCTCTTTTGCTCAGTCATGTTTTGGCGGCGGGCCGTTGTCCTTCAGTCTTTGGAGCTGCTGCTCACATTTTTCTCTCTTTTCTCAGATCTGTTCAAGAGTCTCCAGTCGGGGTCGCAGACTGCTCTACCTCCTCACTTGCAGCTTGCTTTCTCAGGTGAACGCCGTTCTTCCGCCATTGTGTGTCTTAGACTGTCGTGTTTCTCTGTGAGGAAAACACTCGAAGATCTGACAACGCCTTCCGAACATCTGTCAAATCCAAAGTTATGCACAGAAATCTAGAACTACACACACTTATCAAACATTACGCACAAAAATCAAGAATTACGCAGACAAATGAAGAATTACACTCAAATCAAGAATTACTCACACACATCTAGAATCACACAGACAAATCATGAATTACACACAAATCAAAAATTACTCACAAAAATCAATAATTACACGCACAAATCAAGAATTACGCACGCAAATCAAAAATTACGCACAAAAATCAAGAATTACTCACACAAATCATGAATTACACACACACACATCTAGAATCACACAGACTAAACATGAATTACACACAAATAAAAAATTACGCACAAAAATCAATAATTACACACACAAATCATGAATTACACACAAATCAAGAATTATTCACACACATCTAGAATCACACAGACAAATCATGAATTACACACAAATCAAAAATTACTCACCAAAATCAATAATTACGCAGACAAATAAAGAATTACACACACAAATCAGGAATTACACACGCAAATCAAAAATTACGCACAAAAATCAAGAATTACGCAGACAAATGAAGAATTACGCACAAATCAGAAATTACACACACACATCTAGAATCACACAGACTAATCATGAATTACACACAAATAAAAAATTACGCACGCAAATCAAAAATTACGCACAAAAATTACGCACAAAAATCAAGAATTACGCAGACAAATGAAGAATTACACACAAATCAAGAATTACTCACACACATCTAGAATCACACAGACTAAATATGAATTACACACAAATAAAAAATTACGCACAAAAATGAAGAATTACGCACAAAAATCAAGAATTACGCAGACAAATGAAGAATTACACACAAATCAAGAATTATTCACACACATCTAGAATCACACAAATCATGAATTACACACAAATCAAAAATTACTCACAAAAATCAATAATTACGCAGACAAATGAAGAATTACGCACAAATCAGAAATTACACACACAAATCAGGAATTACACACAAATTGAGAAGTACACACACAAAGTAAAGTTTTGCAGACATATCTAGTGTCGTATCTTGTTCTAGCATCAAGTAGCGACTGTCCCGTGTGAACACCTCATGATTAAAGCGCGTTCTTGAACGCAGCTCAACAGGGTCAAAGCAGCAGTTGAACTCGGCGCCGTTTCCTCCTGGGTTCAGGACGGATTTGATTCCATCACAGAGGAAACTCGTCCCGACCGTCTAAACGATGCTCGCTCGGCGCCGTTCGCTGCAGGCGTGTTCACCGTCTCCGTCTTCTCCTCTCAGACGCCAACCAAAGCCAGGGTGGAGACGTGAAGAGGAAGAGCCACTGACCAGCCTCTGTGGGCGGCGCCGTGTTTGTGGTACGAGAGGGCGGGGCCTCCACCGCCGGACCTGAAGGAGTTCATCCGTTTTTCTAGAAGGAAGTTGGGTTTGAGAGAGGAGCGAATGCATGAAATCTTCTGTCAACATGTTTACATTCGACCGACCGTGATCACTGTGGAACGAGTGCGAGCGAGCGAGAGAGAGAGAGAGAGAGAGAGAGACGAGTCGATCAGTTGTTGAGGACTCGGTGGACTGAGAGTGACATTTCAGTGGAGGACGTCTGAGGTTTTACTGTCTGTGGGAATCGTGGTGTCAGTAGAAGTTTATCGTCCTCCTCCCACCAGTGACTGTTAAGTTGTAGCTTAAATTAATATGATAAATTATTTGTATTTTACACAGGGACAAAAACACGTGAGAGAGAGAGAAGGCTGACGGTGAATGTGTGTGCAGAAATGAGCGGGTGAGGAGGCCACGCCTCCCGTTGACGTGTTTTTGGTGCTCGAGAATCTCACTGGACCTTTTTCTGAATGAAGAAAGACTTGAAGATGTTTCTGGATCCTCCTGGACGGAGGAGCGTGAGGGAGATTGTAGCCTACTTGAATTATTTTATTTTAATTTTCTTTGCTTACTGATAACTTAATGAGAAAAACGCCTTAGTTTGTATTGAAAACGTATGAACCAGATCTATGCAGGCCTGAAAAAGCTCCGTTTGCTTTGGACCTCAGAGCATTTCTGCAGATGTGAATGTTTGATTTGTCGGGTGAGTGTTCAGGCAGAAGCTGAAGTTCCTCGGATCATCCTCAGATGTAGCAACGATTCTGACCAGTTAGTCAGAGTTTTTAAGGACTTCCAAGTTTAAAGTGGACTTCAGCTTTTTTTTTAATTTCTCCAAATGAAATAATCAGTCAGTCCTGTTTTAAACAGTTTTAATGCAAAGGCAGCAGAACTGTTTCACTAGGAAGAGAAACACATTTACATTCACGTAACCGGATGAAAGAAGTGACATGTTTGAGATCAGGAACCTGAAAGACTAAAGCTGCCTTCACTCAAGAGTTTCTTTTTTGCAGCATCACAGGTGGATGCGACGTCCCCTCTGGGCGCGACGTCCCCCCTGGGGCAAGACGTCCCCTTTAGGCGCGACGTCCCTTCTAGATGGAATTTCCCCTATATATGCGACGTCCCCCCTGGGCGCGACGTCCCCTCTGGGTGGAATGTCCCCTCTATATGCGACGTCCCCCAGTGGGCGCAACGTCCCCTCTATATGCGACGTCCCCAGTGGGCGCGACGTCCCCTCTAGATGCGACGTCCCCTCTAGATGCGACGTCCCCTCTGGGCGCGACGTCCCCTCTAGATGCGACGTCCCCCCTGGGCGCGACGTCCCCTCTGGGTGCGGTGTCCCTTCTGGGTGGAATGTCCCCTCTATATGCGATGTCCCCCAGTGGGCGCAACGTCCCCTCTAGATGCGACGTCCCCTCTAGATGCGACGTCCCCCCTGGGCGCGACGTCCCCTCTAGATGCGACGTCCCCCAGTGGGCGCAACGTCCCCTCTAGATGCGACGTCCCCTCTAGATGCGACGTCCCCTCTGGGCGCGACGTCCTCTCTAGATGCGACGTCCTCTCTAGATGCGACGTCCCCCCTGGGCGCGACGTCCCCTCTGGGTGCGGTGTCCCTTCTGGGTGGAATGTCCCCTCTATATGCGATGTCCCCCAGTGGGCGCAACGTCCCCTCTAGATGCGACGTCCCCCCTGGGCGCGACGTCCTCTCTAGATGCGACGTCCCCCCTGGGCGCGACGTCCTCTCTAGATGCGACGTCCCCCCTGGGCGCGACGTCCCCTCTAGATGCGACGTCCCCTCTAGATGCGACGTCCCCCCTGGGCGCGACGTCCTCTCTAGATACGACGTCCCTTCTGGGTGGAATGTCCCCTCTATATGCGACGTCCCCCAGTGGGCGCAACGTCCCCTCTAGATGTGACGTCTCCTCTGGGCGCGACGTCCCCTCTAGATGCGACGTCCCCTCTAGATGCGACGTCCCCTCTAGATGCGACGTCCCCTCTGGGCGCGACGTCCCCTCTGGGCGCGACGTCCTCTCTAGATGCGACGTCCTCTCTAGATGCGACGTCCCCCCTGGGCGCGACGTCCCCTCTGGGTGCGGTGTCCCTTCTGGGTGGAATGTCCCCTCTATATGCGATGTCCCCCAGTGGGCGCAACGTCCCCTCTAGATGCGACGTCCCCTCTAGATGCGACGTCCCCCCTGGGCGCGACGTCCTCTCTAGATGCGACGTCCCCCCTGGGCGCGACGTCCCCTCTAGATGCGACGTCCCCTCTAGATGCGACGTCCCCCCTGGGCGCGACGTCCTCTCTAGATGCGACGTCCCCCCTGGGCGCGACGTCCTCTCTAGATGCGACGTCCCCCCTGGGCGCGACGTCCCCTCTAGATGCGACGTCCCCTCTAGATGTGACGTCTCCTCTGGGCCCAACGTCCCCTCTAGATGCGACGTCCCCCCTGGGCGCGACGTCCTCTCTAGATGCGACGTCCCCCCTGGGCGCGACGTCCCCTCTAGATGCGACGTCCCCTCTAGATGTGACGTCCCCTCTAGGTCCAACGTCCCCTCTAAATTCAAATTCAAATTGATTTTATTTATATAGCACCTTTCCAGTTAAGAAACAGCTCAAAGTGCTGAACATAAAACAAATACAAGAGAAACTGTTCCCCACACATGCAGTAATAGAATGGGATAAGGCCCTCATAATAATAAAAACAGAAGCAGGCAGATCATGGAGGAGTAACCTGAAGGTGCTGTCCACCCTGTCCTCCTATTGGCTGGACCGTCAGCATCTAGACAACATGAGCACGTCCCGCTCATCAACCAAATGTCTTCTGCTTGACACTAAACAGCATTAAGGGGTTGAACCACCAAATGGTTCTCAAGCGCAGCTGTGTCTGCAGCTCACCACTCCCCCAGGGGGAGGGGTCAAATGCGGAGAACAAATTTCACACACCTCGCTGCATGACAACCATTGGACAGAAGCTCCGCCCCTGATCAGCGTATCAGCTGTGGGCGGAGCAGGAAGTTGAAGTTTTTGTCTTTCCTCCTTTCAAAATAAAAGTTCCCACCATCGTCTGTGATGAAATTCAAAATAAAAGCCTCCGTTTCTTCAGTGAGTGCAGCTTTGTCCTTCATGGATTCTGTTTGGAACCGATTGAAGAAGCCGACACCTTTCACTTCGTCTGAACACTGGTGTTTCCCAGAATGCCTCTGTTAGGAAAACTGTTCTTCCTGATTCTGTCTGTGTGTTCCCCCTTGTGTGTGTGTGGGTGTGCACGTGTGTGTGGTTGCACCAGAAAAGACGCCAAAGACTGTTGTAGCCCCTCAGGAGGGGGCGCCGCTGGTTCCTCTGACGGCTCCTCCTGCAGGGCGGCGAGCGTGGATGTGAAGTCAGGAGGAGAGACGGACGCGGGGCGTCGTGGTTATCCGCTTACATCATTTGGTCTTTTGTAGATTATTTTTGTGTGTCTGTTTAAAAAAAAAAAAATTAAACGAAATATTTGGTTTTTATGTCGACTCTGATCTTTATTTCCTCATGAAATCATGTCGCTTTATTCACAGTGTTTCTGGTTTCTGCAGAAAAAATGAATCGACATGAAGCTCAACGAGACGAATGCGACAATAAGATTCTGTAATCTTGGTATCAAAATATTCAGCTCGTTCAGGACATTAACTGCTTGTATTTTTGGTATTTGTGAACTTTATAGTTTTTGAAATATAAAGCGAAATATGCCCGAAAGTAAATGAGTGAGAAACTCTTTAAATTTCAAAATCTTAAATAGATTAGCAAGAAAAACTTCAAATATATTTATGAACTCTGTTTTCATCTTTAATAGTAATTTTCAGAAATTTTGAGTTTATCTTATATTTAAGCAATATGCTAGGATTTTTGGCTAATTTGTTATTTTTTTGTCTTTTTAGGCTATTTTAGAGTTTAGCTGCTATTTTAGCAACACACTAAGGTTTTTTGCTAATTTAGTTTGAGGAATTTTAGGTTATTTTGGAGTTTAGCTTGTATTTAAGCGATGAGCTAGCTTGGTTGTTAGCAACGAGGTAGGTGAATTTGGCATATACTGAGGTTTTTGAATGCTAATTTGAAGTTGAACTCGTATTTTTGCTACATGCTAACGTTTTTGGCTAATTTGTTATTTTCTTGTTTTTTTATGCTAATTTAGAATTTAGCTTCTATTTTACCCACAGGCTAATGTTTTCGACCAATTTAATTTACTGAGGGATATTAGGCTATTTTGGAGTTAAGCTAGTACTTAAGCAACATGCTAGCATTTTTGGCTAATTTGTTATTTTCTTGTCTTTTTAGGCTATTTTAGAGTTTAGCTTCTATTTTAGCAAAATACTAAGGTTTTTTGCTAATTTAGTTTGAGGAATATTAGGCTATTTTGGAGTTTAGCTAGTACTTAAGCAACATGCTAACGTTTTTGGCTAATTTATTTTCTACTGGGGTTTTATAAGCTAATTATGAGTTTAGCCTCTATTTTAGCAACAAGCTAACATTTTTGACTAATTTAATTTGCTGAAGAATTTTAGGCTGTTTTGGTTTTTTGCTACTATTTAAGGAACAAGCTATCTTATTTGGCATCCACTGAGGTTTTTTAATGCTAATATTTGGAATTTAGCTAATATATTAGCAACATGCTAACATTCTTGGTCAATTTGTTTTCTTCTGGTTTTTTTTTTAGGCAAATTAAGAGTTTAGCCTCTATTTTAGCAACAGGCTAATGTTTTGTTGACTGATTTAGTTTACTGAAGAATTCTAGGCTATTTTGGAGTTTAGCATTTAAGCAAACAGTTAGCTTTTATGGTTATTTTGGCATCTGCTAGATACCAAATTAGTTACTTGCTTTGCCTGCTAAGGTTTTTGGGCTAATTTTGAGTTTAACTCATATTTAAGCAACACAAAAAATAAGTTTTGCAAAATTGGCATGTATTATGGATTTTTAAGCAATATCATTTTTTTAAATTAGAAATTTAGGTCTACTTCAGTGCTGTTTAGTAGTTATTTAATGAAATTTCAATCTTTTGGCAAATGTAACATTTTGCAAATAGCTTTTGAATTTTCAGTAAATCCTTTCAGCAATTAAGGTAAATTTTAATTAGATTTTTTTTAATTTATCAGGAGATAATAGGAGATTGTAAAAGATTTCTGTGTTCATAAATAAATTTCAACTTTGAATAGAACCGCAAAAACAAATGATTAAATGTGACGTAAAATTTTCAGCTTCATTATAGTGAAACAGGTTTAAACAGCTGATCTGTACAAGTGTTTATGTTCTTTGATTTACTTTTGATCTCCTTCAGAATCTACTGGAATTATTGTGTTAACAGTTGAAAAGTTACAGTATGTTGAAAATATTTAATTTAATGTTGTTTTAGTGACATCTAGTGGTGGAAAATGATAAACAGATGATCTGGAATAGAAGCCGCTTTCGAGTCGTGTTCGTCAGATCTTTGACCTGCAGGAGTTCTGGTCCGGCTCTGCAGGTTCTTCCTGCTCACAGAACATCCTAACTGGATCAGGACTCGTGGAGCTTCTCCTCCTGGGAGTTCCACAGCAGCTCCTGAAGGAGGTGGAGTCTGCTTAAGTTCAGGTGAGGCTCTTAATGTTCAGAGAGTGACAAATGCTGCAGGAAATGTTTATTTTGTTCAATTTGAAGCTGTTTCTGTTTGGGTTTTAGTCTTAAGATGACTGACGATGTGATGTTCCCGGTTCCTGATGGGATCTTTTGATGGTTAAGTTTGTGTTAATTAAATTTTCATATTTATGCATTCCTAGACATATGTACAGTAAATATTTGGTCTCAATACTTTATTGAGATGAATTTTTGTTATTGATCAAATATTTATTTCCCATCATAATTTAAAAATATTTATTTTTAAATCAGACAGTGATACTTTTAAGTCATACGACCTGCAAATCAAAGCAGATTAAGAAATGATATATGTAGAATAAAAACCACTTTCATCTGATTTTGTGAAACTTTATTAGTTTTCTGCATTTTAGTGAAGATCTTTGCAGAAATTGAGGAACCAAAGAAGGTCAAAAGTTTCTTAGACACACAGAGTTCAAATGTTCTCTAAGTTTTTCTCTTTTTATACATTTATTCACTAAAAACTTTAATTTTCTAACAGCTAAAAGCTCAAGTTGTTTATGAATTTGCTGCAGATAAACATGTTTGGTTTAAAGTGCAGTTCTCCAAATCTGTTCTCATTTCTGGATTTCGTTTAATCGATCCTTTAAAAAATTTGTTAAAATGTACAAATAAAGCTTTCTCATTCTTAAACTTAAAAAAGTCAAACTTTTTCTCAGTAATTCTGTCTCTTTAATAATCAAAGATCTTTGATGATTTTTGGTCTGCTGGTGTTTAAACCTCCTGCAGTTACATCGTCTGTCCACACGAGGGCGGTGTTTCCCATTAAAAACAGAGCTAGACGTCATTTTTCCTGCTAATGGGAAGAGAATTCATGTTCCTGAAGACAGACCAGTGACTACAGTGAATAATGCTTTATTTTACTTTTACAAAAACAAACAGGAAAACAAAAATACTGTCTTGAAATACAGGAAGGAAGGAAGGTGACGGAGATTCTGCAGTTCACTGACAAAAAAACAAAAGAGACTAGTGGTGGATGTTAAAGCTTCCAACCAAAATAATATCCTGCGCAGAAGTTCTGGCTCAGCACCGGAGTGCTTTCCAGAACCGCTCCACTTCCTGTCATAATACTGTGGGGTTCTGGTTCTGACCCGAACGCTCGGGCCGCGGCGAGGAGCGATGCAAAGCTTTAGTGTTTCTCTGGAGTACGTTTCCCTCTCGTGTTCTCGTCTAGTGTCTAAGGCACTTTGAAACAACCAATTTACGTTAGGGGGCGGGGCTTAGAGGATGTGGGGCTCTACCAGGTTTTTCGTTACGTCGATGAAGAATCTGGGTTTGATAATAAAGTTGGAGCACGAATACATTCGAGTCACAGAACGAAAACGGTCGTCGTAAAGAAACTTTTTGGTGTCAGTTTTATGTCAATCGTGGAATTTACAGTTTTAATGAACTACATTACCCATAATTCATCTGGAGGGATCGTGGAGAGGTGAAAGGAGCCGGTCTTCTTTGATCAAAGCGCGTTTATTTAATGCTTCCAGTTACATCCTTCATTCCAGCTTTTCTGTGCAGTTCGCCACCATCAGGACGCCAGTGGGCGGAGCTTACCGTTCTCAAACTTTGCTTTTCAAAGTAAAAGCCTTTCCCCTTCAGAGTCCAGGTTTTCCTGAGGAAGACGAAGATGGAAGGTCCTCAGAGGGAGTTCAGGCAGTGGGCGGAGCCTGAGAGTCAGGAGGGGGAGGGGCATTTCTACATCAAACACCAGCGACTGAAACGTTTTCCTCCTGAACCGACGGTAGTTTCACATGGATATAAAAAAGCACTTTGTAGATGTGAATACGTGAAAATGGTCTCATCATGTTAACGCAATGCCTGATGGGATATGGGGGGTGGGGGGTTATCAGGACTCAGATGATCGACTGCTAGAAACTGATAATAGTAAGGCAGAGCGTCCGTTTTTCTCCCATGAGTCTCTGGTGCAGGAGGCTGTCGAGATGGGGGGGTGGGGGGCGGGGAGCAGCGTCGGGTCTGAATCCGGCGGCGTCTTCACTCCGCCGTGGGCGTCTGCGTGTCGTTGAAGTCGCCGGAGCGGCTGTCGGCGTCGTCGTCCGACATGTCCACCGAGGCGCCGTCCAGGTTCAGGTTGCGGCGACCGGAGCGGCTGGAAGAGAAGCTGCTGACCGGACCGCCGCGCCTGGCAGGAAGAGCAGAAAGAGAACGTCAGAGGTTTGATGGAATCAGAGGGGGGGTTTGGGTCCAGAGTTGAGGCGTCACAGCGGTTACTAGGGCCAATTACAATCACCTCAGTTTATTCTCATTATCAAATCAAGCTTTATTTGTGTAGCACCTTTCTTAAAAAATACATTTTAATCTAAGTGCTTGACATAAAAACAATCAAAATTTTAAAAAAACCAAAGAACAGGAAACATTGTGGGACCTAAACGATGTCCACACCCCCCACACCCCCCACCTCTCCATACACACATCGACATGTCCCCAAAGGTACGAAAAAGAATAAATTACATTAAAAGAGATGAAAAATAGAAGTAGAAGTCTGGCTTTGTACTGAAGTGAGGAAACAATATTTTAGGGACCTGTCCACACCAGTGAGCCCCCATCAAGTTCACAGAGTGCACTACTACAGGACCCCCCAGGTCCCACTGCAGCGACCCCGTTCACTGAGGAAGGTCAATCACTGATGTGGAGGATCCCTCAGAGGAAGACACTGGAGTTAAAAATGTAAAAGGAGTAAAAATAACTAGTATAAATAACCAGACAGATATAAATCAGTAAAAGTAAATAAATATCAACTAGGTAAAAAGCATAAAACAACATAAAAGCATAAAACAAAGTATAAAATAACTTCCTAGATTAAAAAGGTCGGTCTTGAGCCTTCCTTTAAAAACATGAACTGTCTCTGCAGCCCTGATGCATTCTGGGAGGCTGTTCCACAGGCGAGGTCCATAGTAACTGAATGAGGCCTCGCCGTATGTTTTAGTTCTAAATTTAGGAATAACTAACAGGCCTGTTCCAGAGGACCTCAGGGTCCTCGAGGGCTAATACCTTAAAATCATATCAGTTAAATAAGAAGGCCCGATGCCATAAAAACATTTATAAACCAATAAAAGAATTCTGAATTGCACAGGGAGCCAATGCAGCGATTTTAAAATGGGTGTAATGTGTTCCCGCCCCCTGGTCCTCGTCAGCACGCGTGCAGCTGAGTTTTGTAATAGTTGAAGGTTTGAAATCCTTTTCCTGGGAAGACCAGAGAGCAGGGCATTACAGTAATCTAATCTACTGGAAATAAAAGCATGCATTAGCACCTCTGTGCTGGCAAGAGAGAGAAATGGGCGGAGTCTGGCAATGTTTTTAAGATTATAAAATCCTGTTTTTGTTATGTTTTTAATTTGTGGAATAAAATTCAACTCGGAGTCAAAAATCACACCCAGGTTTCTCACACAGTGAGAAGTTTTATAGTTTTTTAGTTTAGATAAAACAAACTCTCTCTTGTCTTCAGGACCGATCACTAAAACCTGTTTTGTCCTGGTTCAGCTGTAAGAAGTTCTCTGCCATCCATGACTTAATGTCTAAAATACAATTTAAAAGAACATTGACTGATTCTTCATCATCAGGAAACACAGCAATGTAAAGTTGTGTATCGTCAGCGTAGCTGTGAAAACAAACGCCGTCCATCCTGATGACGTCCCCAAGGGGCAGCATATATAAATTAAAAAGTAGTGGGCCTAAAATTGAACCTTGGGGGACCCCACAATTGATTTCAAAGACATTAAAACGTCCAGGAGCCGCTCTCCAGCCATGATCTGATCTCACGTAAACATGACATTAACTGTTTAAGGGAGGAGCCGTCCTTGTTTATTGGGAGATAAATCTGGCTGTCATCAGCGTAGAAATGAAAGGTCACTCCAGAAGGAAGTAGATAAACAGAAAAGGTCCTAAAATGGAGCCCTGTGGGACCCCTAAAGAGAATGGAACTGAGTCCGAGGTTAATTTAGAGAAACATAAAATAAAAATGAGAAAAATCCCAAAAAAAGTTTGTTTCCTGAAAATATCTTTAAGCTGCTCGGCGGTTGACTTCCCGTCATACCTGAGGCGGTTCTTCAGGGAGCTGACCTCCCGGCTCAGCCCCTCGCTGGCCTCCGTGGCCTCGTCCAGCTCCCTCTGCAGCTTCCTGCGGGAGGCGTTGGCCCTGGTGGCCTCCTCCTCGGCCTCCTCCAGCTGACGCTTCAGCTGCTTCATCCGAGAGTTGGCCTTCTCCAGCTGCAGACAGACGAGACGTCCGCCGTGAGGACCGGGGCGCCCGGCGCCACCGGGCCGTGGGCGGCGTTTCCCTACCTGCTCCTTGAACTGGTCGGCGTGGCGACGCTCGTCCTCCACCTGCATCATCACCTCCTTCAGCTTCTTCTCCGTACGTCTGACGATTTTGTTGGCGGCCGCTCTCTCCCTGCGGGATTCACACAGACGGTTAGCTCGGACTCCGGCCTGCTCCGAGGATTCTGATGGGAACCGATGCCGACTTGGACTCCTGCTCCATCTGCTCCTCCAGCTGCTGGATCTTGGCCTCCAGAGCAGCGATGGAAGCCTTGAACTTGGACTTGACCGCCCCCTCCAGCTCTGCCAGTTTGGCTTTGAGCTCCTGAATTTCAAGCAAACAGATTTCAGGGAGTGACAGATGAAGTTCTGGACGGGGAAGCCGCCCCGCGGCCGCACGCACCTTGTTCTGCCGCTCCATCTGCTGCCGAGCGTTCTCGCTCTTCTGCGCGGCGCCGCGCTCAGTCGCCAGCTCGCCGTTCAGACCGTCCACCTGACAGGAGAGAGAAGGAGGTGAACGAGTGATGATGCAGGAGAAACCCGTCCTGAGGTCCAATCAGGATGAAGGAACCGTTTCTGCTGAGTTCACTCGTTTATCATGAAAGTTTAGGCTGTAAGACGAGGGAAACAAAGACGTTCATGGATCTATCAAAATGAAGTGGAGCGGGGAATGTATCGTGAGGACCTCCGGATGGAGTTTTTACCTCACAAATATGATATTTTTAAGAGGAATTTTTTGTCTGCTTCTGTTTTTTTAACTCTTTGAATAAAGAAATCCTCAGAAATGCAAATGAAAGCTTCATTTCTTCATTTCTCTTCCACTGTGGCTCTCTGGTTAAAGGAAAATACAAGCTTTTGGTTTAAAACAGTCACAGTAATGTCAAGTTAAAATCAATACATTCACTCATCACTCTGCCAGCAGCCAAAGTGGTTCAATAATCAAGAACTAAATATTTGGACAAATATCTGTAGTAAGTGAACCTCGTACTGCAAAAAATACAGTTAATTATCTCTGTTTTCATTTTAGATCGTTAGCCTGACGACGTTACACTCCCTCACACTAGACTGAGATGATCCTATGTGTCACAGGAAGTCTTTTATTTTGAAAAGACCTCTGTTAAAAGTTATAAACTCTTTCATATTTGGGGGGAAAAAACGTTTTTTTTAAAGTTTGTTTTACTTATGCAAAAAAAAAAAACAATAGTCTATTAATATTTCTCTTAAAAATAACATATATTACAAAGTAGAGTTGTATTTGTTTAAAGGATGTGTGGCTCCTTATGTCTGTTTATCATGTCAAAAACAATAATTCTCATTGAAGTTAGACCTTAAAGTTCAGCTCCAAATCTATATTTTTCTACTATAAAAAAATCACTCCTATTGGTTTTAAAAAAAAATTATATTTATGAAGTTTTTAGCTAAAATAAAACAAAATCATAGAAATTAACTTTTGGGTTGTGACTGTCGGGGCAGAAGTTACTCTCCATTAAAATCCCAGCATGCCTTTTGTCTTTCTCTCCTGCTAGCGACTAGCGCCTGATTAGCCCGAGCTAACATTAGCGGTGCAACAAAAACGGCGAGCGATATCGGAGCGATCCAGCCGTACGGTTCTGATCCAGATCAGGAAAACAAAGACGTTCATGGATCTATTTGTCTGACAGTGGAGGATTTAAAATGGCTCCGCCCACGACGGCAGCTGCGTCATAAGGAGCTTTTTCAAACATCCGGTTTGAAATACTCTACGGCCGAAATACTCAAAAGTATTTCATTTGTGTCCTCCATTCTGAGAAAAAACACCATAAAAAAAACATCTAAAACATCTTTTTCTTCAGAGTGGATTTTAAAGCTGCTTTTCTCGATGAAAAAATGTATGTAGAATTACAATAATTCCAGTTATCAAAAAGACTGTTAAACCCTTTTAATGTCTGTCTTTATTTTCCATGTTGAAGGTAATGTTAAAATGAGCGGAGTCCTGAATCTATTAATGATTCGTAGTAGGGCTGCCACGATTAGTCGACTATTAAAATAATCGACAACTAATTTAATAGTCGATTAATCGTTACTTTATATTGTATGAAGTCAGATTGTAGTAAAGTTGAAAGTTATAATAGCATTCTGCTAGCTTTTTGGAATATTTTGGCATTTATTAAGGTTTTTTAGGCTATTTTGGAGTTTAGCTAATATTTCAGCAGCATGCTAGCTATTTCGGCTAACTTTAGCTTTTTTACGTTTTTTAGGCAACTTTTGAGTTTAACTTATATTTCAGCTATATGCTAGCTGTTTTGGCTAATATAGGATTTTTCCATTTTTTTAAGGCTAATTTGGAGTTTAGCTAATATTTCAGCAGCATGCTAGCTATTTTGGTTAACTTAAGCTTTTTTAAGTTTTTTTAGGCAATTTTGAGTTTTAACTTATATTTCAGCTATATGCTAGCTGTTTTGGCTAATATAGGATTTTTCCATTTTTTTAAGGCTATTTTGGAGTTTAGCTAATATTTCAGCAGCATGCTAGCTACTTCGGCTAACTTTAGCATTTTTACGTTTTTTAGTCAATTTTTGAGTTTAGCTTATATTTCAGCTATATGCTAGCTGTTTTGGCTAATATAGGATTTTTCCGTTTTTTTAAGGCTAATTTGGAATTTAGCTAATATTTCAGCAGCATGCTAGCTATTTAGGCTAACTTTGGCTCTTTTTATTTTTTGGTAAATTTGGCATTTAACTAATATTTTAGCTGGTTATCAACTTCAGCATCTTTACATCCACTTTGGCCATGAACAGATTAGTCGACTAATCGGAAAAAATAATCGGTGATTAGTCGACTATTAAAATAATCGTTTGTGGCAGCCCTACATCATGTAGAAAAACTTCCTGATAAAGAAACTTGAAGAGTTTGTTAAAGAAACAGATTCTCTGTAAAAATTCTTCTTTTGAAATCTTTCAATTGATTATTTTCTTAAAATTTTTTCCTCATAATCTGTGTTTTGTTTTTTTCCGTTTGGCTCTTCTGAGGCGGTCGTTGAGCAGCTCCATGTTGCCCTGCTCCTCCTCCAGCTCCTCCTCCAGCTGCGTGATCCGAGCCTCCAGCCTCCTCTTCTCCTCCAGCAGAGACGACCTGAGAACCACACCCCTCTTAAACTCTGACTCCACCCGCTAAAGCCGGGGACGCCCGGCGGAAATACTGACTTCCCGGCGGCGCTGTTGGAGATCTCGTCGGCCAGCTCGTCCCGCTCCTGCTCGGCGTGCCTCCTGGCTCTCTCTGAAGCCGCGAAGTCCTGCGGAGCCACAGGGAGGCGGTCAGCGTCCGCGCCGACCCCCGACCGAAAGTGAGGAAGAGGAACTCGCCTCGTGAAGCTGCAGGATTTCAGCTTCTAGGCTCTTGAACTTCTTCTCGTTCTCCTTGGACTGGGCGAAGACCTCGTCCCGGGAGGCCCGGGCCTCCTCCAGCTCCCTCTGGTAGTCCTTCATCTGGGCCTGCAGGAGCAGGTCAGAGGTCAGAGGTCAGTCAGCTCAACAGGAGCTGGGTATCGATTAGAATTTCCAGAAAGGATTTGATTCAGATTTTTTTTTTTATTCTTCAATTAAATATAAGTTTACACATTTATACACATTTATTTAGAAATACATGAATAATTTACGATATGTTTGGAATATATTTATATTAATCTGATTTAGTTCAAATATTGTAAAATGTATTAGTGAAATAATAAGATTGTTAATATCATCCAGTCTTACATGATTCTCTAAAGTTGAAGTTCTGATAAAAATGTTCAGATCAATAACATTGGAAACATTGTTTCAGTTTGGCCACTAGGTGGCGATCGTGGTACAGTATTACACCTTATTCCAGAAGAAGAAGAAAGAATGAGGAAAAAAAAAAAATGATGTTTCAGACTGTGGTGGTTGAGCCTCAAACCACCACATAGGTGTTAGTATTTTCTTTTTCTTTAAAATATTTACTTAAAATAAATGATATGGGTGCACACATTTGATTTATTTTAAGTGAAAATACAATTAATTTATTTTTTATTTTTCTGAGTTTCATATCAGGTGCTCCACATCAACCATAATCAGCAGAGGAGGTTGGGATATTCCACTGGCAAGACTGCAGGGCTTCCCAACACTCCTACTGGACTTTATTTTTGTTTCTTTGAATGTAAAATATTTAGTTTATTCTTTGAAGACAATTTGGATTATTTAGATGTTTGTTTAGTTTGTATTTTCTCTGTTTTGCTGTCGTAGTTTCATTTGTTAGAGTTTGTGGTTAGTCTGTTTCTCCCCTCCCTCGTGTGTCCATATGGTTTGCCCCTGTCTGTAAGTTTCCCCATTGGGTCAGTATGGAGAGTCTGGTCAGGCCTGTTCAGTCAAGTCATCAATGTTTTTTAGTTGTGTGAAAACATTCAATGCATTCACACAATTGTTTTTCACCCATTTACGTTTTCTTCCGTACGTTTTTTGACACGTAAAAACTCAAGCACACTTCATGCAATTTATGCAACCTTGGTATCAAAACGTTTGTCTCATTAAGGACATTACTGCTTGTATTTTTGGTTTTCGCAAATTTTACGGTTTTCGTGATTTCGCGCAATTTTTAGCCCATGTTAAGTCAATGGGAAAATTTTTCAAATCGTTATAAAACTTTCTGCACTTTTGCAACTTATGCAATATTGGTGTCAAAACGTTCTGCAAATTTAGTACATTCATGCCTGTATTTTTGGTATTCTCAAAATGTAAGTTTTTTACGCAAATTGAGCTAATTACTAGCATCATTGGAAATGAATGGGAATTTTTCAAATCCTTTAGAAACTTTATGCACTTTTACAACTTATGCAACAGTGGTATCAAAACGTTCAGCTTGTCCAGAACATTCGTGCTTGTACTTTTGAAATTCGTACACTTAACGATTTTAACGCAATCTATGCTACTTTACTAGCCTCATTGACAATTAATGGACATTTTTAAAATTGTTATAAAACTTTGTACACTTTTTACACTTGTGCAATATTGGTATCAAAACGATCAGCTCGTTGAGAAAATTATGGCTAGTATTTTTGGTTTTCGCAAATTTTACGGTTTTTGCGATTTTGCGCAGTTTATGCTAATTTTTAGCCCTATGTTAAGTCAATGGGAACATTTTTCAAATCGTTATAAAAAATTCTGCACTTATGCTTTTTCGGCTAATTTGGCAACTTTTGAGTTTTTTTTGGGATAATTTGGAGTTAAGCTAACATATTAGCAACTTTGTGCTAATTCAGGGTTAAGCTAGCATATTAGCAATGTGTAGCTTTTTTGGCTAATTTGGCAACTTTTTAGGGTATTTTGGGCTAATTCGGAGTTAAGCTAACATATTAGCAACGTGTTAGCTTTTTTGGCTAATTTGGTAACTTTTGAGGTTTTTTTGGGCTAATTTGGAGTTAAGCTAACATATTAGCAATGTGTAGCTTTTTTGGCTAATTTGGCAACTTTTTAGGGTATTTTGGGCTAATTCGGAGTTAAGCTAACATATTAGCAACGTGTTAGCTTTTTTGGCTAATTTGGTAACTTTTGAGGTTTTTTTGGGCTAATCTTAAAGAAAAATCTTTTGCATCTTCAGCAACCACATTCTGCAAAATGCATTCACACATGCATTATCGGAGGTAATGCACTTTTCTAGTTTAATTTGTTATAGTTGTTTCAGTTGGGCCTTAAGTTATTTTTTGTTTTTGGAAAAAAAAATGTACTGATTTAACCAACTTTTACCAAAAAAAAAAAAAAAAAAAAAGCAATACAAAAAAAGGAAAATAAACTTCTTGCAAGAAGAAACTCCCAATTTCCACTGACTACTTGTGAACTTCACACAGACAATTTTTTTCCAATAAAAGAATTTAGAAAATTCCTATAAAGATTTTCATTTAATCATCAATGAACGTTTAAGTCGACTGAGTGTTAGCATTAGCCGTCCTATGGGAAATCCTATTAAACGTTAGCATGAAGCTAGCAGACTTTAGCTTTGCGTGCTTAATTATTGATCAGTGGAGGTTATCCGGGTTCCCGCTCAGACTCTTCCGGACAGGTGCGCTCACCTGGAGCTTCCGCAGCTGCTTGACGGCTTCATCTCTGCCCTTGTTGGCGGCTTCGATCTGACCTTCCAGCTCGTTCAGGTCCACCTCCAGCTTCTTCTTGGCGGCGACGGCCAGAGTCCTCTGCTTCCTCTCGTCCTCTAGCTCCGCCTCCATCTCCCGGACCTGAAGCGGGCGAACGCGGAGCGTGGGTTTAGCGGCTCCAGCGTTCAGAGGAAGGGGGCGGGGCGTTCTCCTGCACCTGTTTGACCAGCGCCCTCTTCTTCTCCTCTCCCTGCTCGTCTTTGGCCTGCAGGTCCCGGTCGAACTGCGCCTTCATGGCCTGCATGTTGACCTCCAGACGCAGCTTGGCGTCCTCCGTGGCCTGCAGCTCGTCCTCCAGCTCCTCCAGCTGGGTCCTCATCTCCCCCACCTGCTGCTCCAGCGTTCTCTTGGACTTCTCCAGCTCGTGGACCTGCCGGACATTCGGCGAACGTCGAGCGTCTCTGCGCGCAGACGTGGATTTTGAGGTCGGAGGTCACTCACGTTTTTGCCCACGTCGTCCTTGGAGCTCATGAGGTCCTCCATCTCGGAGCGGAGCTGCTTGTTGAACCTCTCCAGCTCCTCCTTGGCCTCCAGCGCCTCCTCCAGAGCTCTGGCTAAGGACAGAGCTTTGGTCTCCTTCTCCCGGGCCTCCGCCTCGGCGCGGTCGCGCTCCTCGGCGCAGCGGGCAGAGACGCTCTTCTCCTCGGCCAGCATCTGAGGAAGACGGCGGAGCTCAAACGGCCTGACGGCGTTCCCCGCGCGGGCGTGGAGGGAACTCTACCTGATCGAACTTCTTCTGCTTCTTCTCCAGGTTGGACACGATCTGCCTCTGGTGGTCCAGGTCCACCAGCTGGTCGTCCAGCTCCTGCTGCAGGCGGTTCTTGGTCTTCTCCATCTTGTCTAAGGAGATGGACTTCTCCTCCAGGCGCTGGTTGGCCAGCTCCACGTCTTTCTGGAGCTTCCTCTTGGCCTCCTCCAGACCCTCGATCACTCCCACGTCCTCCTCCAGCTTTTTCTTGGTCTCGAACATCTGCAGAGATGAAAGTGAAGGTTTCAAAAAGATTTTTAGATTTAGAATAATTATTTAAATGTGTGAAACTGTCAAGCCCCCGAACACGCCGCTGTCCTCATTGAGGTCCTGAAACATCGATAATAATCCAACAGGAAACCAGGAATCCAGTTTTCTAGTGTGTTTGTGTTCATACATGAACGACCAGTGAATCTGACAGACGTACTGAAGGTTTTTAGATGATTTAGGAAAATATTTTATTTGGATCTTGATGCGTTTCCTGATCCTTCACGCAGGAAACACTGGAGGAGCGTCCGACCTCGTTTGACATCCTTACAGGTCATGGAGAAACATAAATATCCATTTATTTTAATGAAATAAAAGATATCGTACAACACGGTTTGTAGGATTCTTACCTTCTGACTGTAACGTGAAAGTTTTTTGTAAACAGGAGGAGGTGAAGAGACTCTGGGTCACTCCATCAGAACCAGTTTTCACTTTTGTTTTAAGAATATCACTCAGAAAAAAACTCTACCTGAATATTATTACGTCTTTTATTATAATAAAATGGTAAAATAATCTTATTTATTGATAGCATTAAGCACTTCAACTGTTTTTATTTTGGTAAATTTAGAACATTTTGTTCTCAAATGCAAAATTTCTCCGATTTCTACAACAAAACATTTTTTAGTATAAGAAAAATACTAGAATGAAAGTTCCTTAACCAATAAGGTTCTAAAAGTATGATTGAGGAAATAAAGTCCAGTGTTCTTTCCAATATTAGTAAACGGAGTTTCCACTGTCGTCTTGATGAGAGATTGTTAGGGCTGTGGATCGTTGCTTAGGTGACGATCCGATACGATTCACGAATCAAACTCAACGATTCACGAGTTGAACCACGATTCTTACTTTTTAATATTATGTTTATTGCTATGAGAATATTTACTAGATGGAGGAGAATTGAAATTATTTCTATTGAATCACCAACATTTATGCATTTATTTACAACAGTAGATCAGAATCAACAAAACTGATTTAAAAAAAACCCCAAAAAGATTCAGATATAAAGAAATCTTGTTTGTCATTTTAAACGTTCTTTTTTGTCAGCCTTCTGGTTAAGTTCAGCAGTAACAAAAACAACATAAAGAGGATAAAAATTACTGCCGTTTTGGATCATTTCAGAACAAAACTTAAAAATGTTTCGAACATTTTTTTTTATCCTCAAAGTTCTTCAATATTTTTCGATGTACAGCCCGTGTGAAAAAAGTATTTGTTTCCGCAGCAGATTCATCTGATTCATGTTGATTCCATCCTCCTTTCAGCAGCGAGGCTGCGTTTCTTCAGAATAAGATGGAGTTTCGTTAATTACTTCAACTGTTGAAGAGTTACCATAACCAAAAGAATGTAAACAGTGAGATAAAGCTCAAATGTTAAAGCTAATTCATTTTTCAGAAGTTATGTCACTGAACAGAACTTCAGTCTCAGTTTCTGAACGGAAAAAAACTCTCGCTAGTTTTACTTTGAAAACCGGAAGTTTCTCCGCAACTAAAAAGTGTTTACTTTCAGTTACTAACGCGGCTCTTTCGGCTTTGTTTTAGTTCGTAAACTTAAAATAATACAATAATCTGAATTCCAGAAGAAAAATACATCATTGATAGATAATATTCTGATCATATTTTACTACAATTTACTATATTTATAAAGATCGCAAATCAGCGATCTTGGACGTCGCGAATATTCATACTCTGATTTTCGGGAGCAGATCGCGAATACCCGAGCACCCGGATACTCGTTACAGCCCTAGAGATCGTAGATATGTTTTTAACAATAGAAGCTTTTCCTTAAGTCATCTTGTACTTTTTGTAGATTTTAATTCTCCTAACAGCTGTTCTCAAAGCTTTTAGTAGCTTCAAAATGTTTCAACAGCATTTAATAATTTAATAACTTTAATACATTTCACAGCCTCTTGGGGGCAACGTTGAGCTCAAACAGGCTTTATATGCAAAGTTTTCATTCCAAGGCATGATGGGAAAATTCTTGGTCTCATTCATTTTGACTTTCAAAAGCTTTTTATAAGTTTAAAAACTACTTTTATTACTTAAAAACTTTCTGAAAACAGTTTTTAGAGCTTTAAAGAGTTATATTTTTAGCAGTGTTAGCGATATCTTTAGCTTTTCTTTTAGAGAACTGCTCTTGAAGCTTTACGCCGGGGGTGTCAAACTCATTTTGGTTCAGGGGCCGCATTCAACCCGTCTGATCTCAAGTGAGCCGGACCAGTAAGATAATAGCAAAATAACCTTTGTTCAACTTGTTATCTGTAGCTTCCTTTTTGTCTAGTTTTTTTCTTAGTCCGATGCATTTCAAATAAAATGGATTTCACAAAAAAAAAAAAAAAAAAAAAAGGTTTATACAATTTTATACATGTTTTACATGTGACATTACAGCAATCTCAATAGTAATTTCAAGAGGAGGCTACGAAAAAAATATAAATAAATATAAATGTGTTAATCCATGAAAAATTAAACTAAATTAACTTGCAAACATTTTGGTGTTAATCTCGCATTCTCTCCCAAAACTTGGCATAGTTTGGGTTTCACCATGTTTATTTCTTGATCTCTTGAGTTTCCTTTGCTCCCCCTAGTGGTGGAATTGCGCATTGCGGTCTTTTCTTTAAAGAACCATAACTCGCCATAGGAATGAGCTAGAAGCTTGCTTTCTTTTTTAGAAATTCTTTTATATTTTTCTCTTCATAACTGGGCCAGATTAAACCATCTGGGGGGCCGGATACGGCCCGCGGGCCGTATGTTTGACACCCCTGCTTCACGCTGTTTTTAACTGTTCTTGAGAGCAGCTTAAAGCTTTTAAATATGTTATTAACCCTAAAAGGTTTTAGCAGCTTTTAAAGCCTTTTAAAGGAGTTTTCTTTAGAACAAACAGGCTGTTCACATAAGGTTTACAGGAACCACTTTGAGGGCTGATGGGTAGTTTTTTTCAGAAAAATATTAACAGTAAATCAGTCGTAGCAGCTTTTGGGACAAGTAATAGCAGACTTCTCACAATGAAGACAATTAATACATAATTGATTAAATATCATCTTGTAAGCATTTAAAATCAAAACAAGTATTTATAAATAAATGAATATATATTTTTGGTACATTTTATTTCATCGAAACACTTTTGATTTTTTGTTTTAAGACAGAAAAACTGTGATTTTTTTTGGTAGAGTTTCAGATTTCTGTGTAATATAATAAAAAAACCAGAAGCTAAAGTGTTTCAGAGGTGACTTCTTGGATCTGAACGTGGCTGAAACTCTCTCCGTACCTGAGCCTGCACCGTCTGCAGCTGCTTCTCCAGGCCGCGGCGAGCTTCCTCCTCCTCCTCCTGCTGCTCCAGCAGGTTGTTTTTCTCCGCCTCCAGCTGGCGGATTTGGCCGCTCAGGTTCAACTTCTGCCGCGTCTCCTCCTGCAGCAGCTCCTGCAGAACCGTCAGGGATCAGAGAGGAGCGGGACGGACGGGACGGGGCAGCGGTTCGGGTTTTAGCGCCTCACAAACCTCCGAGTCTTGCAGTTTGCCGCTCAGGTTGTCCACCTCTTTGGCCAGTTTGACCCCCTTCTTCTCCGCTTCCTCCAGCAGAGCAGACACGTTGTCCAGCTCCGTCTGACACAGAACAAACATTGGGTTTCCCGACAGAGACAGAGGGGGGTGAAGGCGGTTTTGGCGTCCCGTCTACCTGCAGCTTGCCGGAGCGCTCGCTCAGCTCGGCTTTGGCCCGCTCCACCTCGGTGGCTCTGGCGGTGAACTCCTGCAGCTGGGCCTCCAGCTTCTTCCTCTTGTACTCGGACTCGCTCTTGGTTTGCTGCAGAGTCTTCACCTCGCAGGTCAGCTCCTTGTTGTCGCTCTCCAGACACTGTTTGTTCTTCTCCAGGTTCGCTTTGAACTGAAGGAAACAAAATACAGGAGATCCGTTGTTACGGCAACTTATCGAAGTATATTCAGGACTCTCGTGCTGTTACTTTTGGTTTTCCAAATTTTTTAAGATTTTATGCAATTTATGCAAATTTACTAGCCTCATAGAAAATGAATAGGATTTTTATTAATCCTTTAAAAATGTTAAACACTTTTAAAACATGTTATCAAAACATTCAGTGCGTCCAGGACATCTATGCTAGAACTTTTGGTATTCATACCTTTTTAGGGATTTACATTTTTTATGTAATTTTGGGCTAATTCGAAATTAAGCTAATATTTTAGCGATATGCTAGCTTTTTTTTTTAGTTTTTTTTGGTGCTAATTTTCAGTTAAGATACCATTTTAAAATTGTGTTAGCTCTTTAAGTCATTTTTTGCATTTATAGAGATTTTCTGGGCTAATTTTGACTTAAGCTAGTATTTTAGCAATGTGCTACCTTTTTTCTATGCTAATTTAGCATCTAATAAGGTTTTCTTTGCTAATTCTGAGTTAACTTAGTATTTTATCAACTTACTAACCTTTTTTGGTGTTTTGGTATTTACTGAGGATTTTTAAGCTAATTCGGAGCTAAGCTAGTGTTTTAGCAACGTGCTACCTTTTTTTTTCTAAGATAATTTAGCATCTACTAAGGTTTTCTTTGCTAATTTTTTTTTTTTCTTATTAAACCTTTATTTAACCAGGTAAGTTGTTAACAACAAGTTCTTATTTACAATAACGACCTGGCTAATTCTGAGTTAAGCTAGTATTTAGCAACACGCTAGCTTTTTTTTTTTATTTTAGCTATTTAGACATATACTGAGGTTCTTAAAACTAATTCTGAGTTAACTTAGTATTTTATCAACTTAATAACCTTTTTTGGTGTTTTAGTATTTACTGAGGATTTTTAAGCTAATTTGGAGCTAAGCTAGTATTTTAGCAACTTTTTTGTTAATTTAGCGTGACCCTTGTACTGTCCCAGGTATGTTTACATCAACATAAGGATCGAGTTATCTGGAGAACACAAGATCGCACGAGGAATAAATTCAGGATTTTTGAGCTAATTCCCAGTTTAGCTACTATTTTAGCAACATGCTAGCTTTTTTGGCTAATTCTGCATCTAATGAGGTTCTTGGACAGATTCTGAATTATGCTAACATTTGAACAATGTGTTACGTTTTTTATCTAATTTGGTATCTACTAAGGTAGACGCCAAGTGAAGCTAGTATTTTAGCAACATGCTAGCTGTTTTTGACTAATTTTTTTGGGTGAATTATAAATTAGGCTAACATTTGGGCAACATATTAGCTTTTTTAGCTAATTTGGCAAGTGCTGAGGTTTTTTTTTTAGTTCAATTTGAAGTTAGGTCAATATTTTAGCATCAAACTTGTCTTCTCCTGAAGTTTGTTGTTTTTTTTCACTAGCATAGTCCAGCTTTTCCAGCTGGATCTGCTGTTCTGCTGGTCTTCTCGCTCACCCTCCTGGCCTGCTCCAGCTGCTCGGACAGCTCCTCCAGCGCCACCGCGTGCCTCTGCCTCATGTCTTGGATCTGAGCGTCGTGGTTTTTGGACTCTTCGTCGATGGCTTTCTTCAGCTCGGCCACCTCTTGCTCTCGCTTGGACCTGATGGGAGAGTTGTGAGCTCTCAGAAAAGCTTCCTGAAAGCGTCCACCTGAGCATCAGAGTGGATCTGGTACCTGAGCTCCTGCTGGGCGGCTGTGGTGTCTAAAGTGTCCTCCAGTTCTGTCTTCAGAGCCTCCAGCTCCTCGCTCAGGTCCCTCTTGAGTTTTTCGGCTTTGCTCCGGCTTATTTTCTCCGATTCCAGATCCTCCTGGAGCTCGGCGATCTGCGCCTGCAGCTCCCGGAGCTGCTTCAAGGCGTTGTTCTTCTGCAGAGCCTCCTCATCGCCTCTGGAAGACACGAGAACAACAACGAAAAACAAGTCAGCGTCCAGTAATAAGTGAGAAAGTCATTTTATTCTCTGCTCCTTTTGCTTTACATAAATATAATGTCTAGAATGGAGATCCACAGCTCCAGGTCTGCAGCTGGAGCAGGGGTGGTTCTGTACTGAATGACTCCCCGGGCAAGAGCCTTCCCAGACGCCCCCCGCCCCCACCCCCCGAAGAAAAAATTAGCTTATGGTTGCTGTCTTCAATCCTATGATTGGCACATTTTTAGACTATTTACATTATGTTTTGTCACCATCGAGTAGTTGTTTATGGTTAATATTCATTTTAAAAACTACCAACAGATTTATGAATATACTATTGCCGAAACATAGAACCAAACATGATGAAACAAAATAATAAACTTCATGCACACAGGCTCACAACTAATCCACTTTAACAGTTAAAATCTCCAGTTAACTGGTTACAACAATTGAAAATATTAAGGTTAAAGTAATGACTAACCAGAAAAAAAACAGGAAAAGACAAGAAAATAAAGCTTAAAACTACTTTTTATTTTTTATCTTTTTTCTTTCTTTCTTTTGTAGCTGGACTACATAATTTTTGAAGTCCTGCACGGTCCTGAATGTGTTTAAAGGCCTCGTGCAGTGGCAAATTTTTTTTTTAAATTTAGAAAGTCAATGGGTCTTAGAAAACGAATCTGATAAAAATATTCACTTAAAATGATCCAGGGCGATTTTATTGATCATTTTATGGTCCTGCACAGCTTTAAATTTGGGTGATAGGAGGTGATGGGCGGGGGCTGCGCGTGACGTCACGTCAGGGATCCCAGAGTGTAAACAACAATGGCGGACGGTCTGGGAAGCGACGTAGACAACGATTTAGATGGTATTTCTTTGGATGAAAGTGATGACCCTTCATCAAACAGGGAAATTTTAACTACACAGGGTTCAGATGGTGTACAGCCCTACCAATTTGAGCCGGAGGTTTCCTCATCTGAGGATACCGGGGCTTCGGATGACGATAGGGAAAGCTCACACAGCGTTAGCGGGGATCAAGCCGGAAGACGCACCATCCGCTGCGGCTGCATCTCCTCTCGCCCCGGCAGAAGATCAGAAGAAAAGGTTCCTTGCCCACTGGATTTAACGAGAGATCCGACCGTTGGAGCATCCAGTTGTAGGACGGGGGAGCCACCAAGATCTGGACTGGTGGATCATTACGCGCATCCAGAGACGAGCGCGTCTCGTATCAACCGGGCGCGGCGGCCCGCCGGTGAGACCGAGACATTTTTTTTTTATATTGGGTACCCAAATATTTTTTTTGACTGGTATACCAGACACTTGACTTTGCGGGGTTTTCTTTTTTTGGAGTACGGGACTTGTTTTATGGACAAATCTGCGTGGGAGTTTTCAGTTGGACATTTAAAGGGGCTGTCCATTACGCGCGGGACAGATCGCAAACTGTATATTAAGATAATGTGTTTGGTTCTTTTTTCCCCACAATAATTTGATTAATATATAATTTAAACTGTGTCGAGTTGTGTCTTCTTTTTTTTTTTTTTTTGTTCTGAAATCAGACGGGTCATTGTTTGGAGCCCTAAGTTTTTTTTATTATAACAAATGGTAATTGAAGTGCTGTTTGTTACAATACAGTGCTCATTGCACTGCTGGGTTGGGAGTAGGTGTGGCAAGTCCACCCGCAGCCTGGCTGTGGCATGTCCCTTCGGGGTACAAGCACGGATAGCATCCTGTTTGAGAATAAGACTTTTGCAAGTCCCATGTCCACCTGCATTTTGTTTACAAAGCTTTTGGCCGTAAAATGGCAACTGCATATTGTTGAGTTGTTTGTTGGTCCATTCCACCCGTTCCTCGTCCGACACACGAACCTCTTCCATGCCTCCCTCTCCTTATTTTCACGGGAAATTCGTGAAGGGAGACCCCTTCTTCGGCACATTAGAGCACCCAAATACAACACACCTATTCACCATTATCCCGTATAAATCCTCAAATCCACGGAAGTCCGAATTCTATCATGCGAAGTAAGTCAGTAAGCCCAGAAAGTCAGCACAACAATAGGGGATCTAGCTGTGTGTTCCTGCTGTGACGTCACACGACCTATGACCTACTTATCGGAGGCTGCAGAAAATCTGAGCGACCGCGCTATTTTTAAACGCTTGTAGAGAGTGCACGGGGCCGCGGATGACAAAATAATTATACGGGGGTTCATTTGTGACATAAATACTAATGTTTTATTGCAGTTTTAGAAAAATCATGATTTTCACCGCACGAGGCCTTTAAATGTCTTTTCCACATTTGACACATCCCCTGGTGGACACGTGAGCATCAGAAACAAAACCTACAATTTGGTTTTAGAACCTAAACGTAATCCTAACCTTAACCAGCATTTTTAAATGCGCCAAAGGTTGTCTGACCACGTGATCAAAACGAAACCTAAAAACCGTGTATAGCGATGGGCTTGTTGGGCTTGCTGTCAGATCTGGCAGCGCAAGGAATTGTGGGTAACCATTTCTTTTGCCTGTCTGGTTAGAATTGGGTTTAAGTTTGAGTTTTCATTTATGTGTTTTGTTGTCTGACCGTTTAACACTGTTTCCATTTGATATTTTTGGCCTCTTGTGTTTCACTTCTTGCTGCACCCTGAGTGAGAATGAGGGAGAGACTGATGACTACCCCTCTTGTTTTAACGGCATTGTAATGTCAAAAATAAAACTCTGAGCCGCTATTCCAGTAATATCAATATCAGACGTGGGTCTGTTGCATATGAATAATTAAGATCCAGTCGATACCATAGAAAATATTCTGCGCGCACGTCCCGCTTCATCGCACACCTCACTAACAAGGGCGCTTGCACCACCTGGGGGCGCTGACTCGCTTGTTTCAGGCCGTTCCCGACACCACACAGATAATAAACACCATAGAGATCCAATTTTTGTTCAAGCCGAGATGCCGCCCCCTATGAACTGCCGCCCCGGGCTACTGCCCGCACTGCCCGTGCCTAGAACCGCTACTGAACTGGAGGTCCCAGCAGGTAAAAGGAGGTCTGTCCTCTTCAGGTACAGAGTACGGGACACATCTTCAGGGCAGCGCAAACGAGAGTTTGAAATTCTTCAGAGTAAAGAAACTTTTCTCATGGAGGGGAAAACGCTGAGATGGTTTGGAGCAGGTGTCAAAGTCGAGGGCCGGGGGCCGGATCCGGCCCTCCAGATCATTTTATTTTATTGTTATGAATGACCCGATGTTATCTTGTGATTATTTCTAACTTGTATAGTTTTGACAAAATATATTTTGAGTAAAATATTGAAAAGTTATTTAAGTTGATTTATTCTGGAATAATATTCCTGCCTTTTTATTTTTCATAGTTATGTTAAAAGTTATGATTTTAAAGTTTTAAAAATTGGCATTCTGCTAGCTTTTAGAACTGATTTGACATTTACTAAGATTTTAGGACAATTTTGGAGTTTAGCTAATATTTCAGCTACATGCTAGCTGTTTTGGCTAACCTAAGTTTATTCTTTTTAATTTTTTACAGCTAATTTGACATTTAGGTAACATTTTATCTGACAATCAGCATCAGTGATTTCAGATATAAGCTTCCATGTTTTCAGCTATTAGCTTCACCATTTTCAGCTCCAGCTTTGGTGTTTTCAGCTATTAGTTTCAGTGATTTCAGCTGCTAGCTTTAGTGTTTTCTGCTATTAGCGTCAGCATTTTTAGCAATCAATTTCAGCATCTTCAGCAGCCAAATTCAGCTTCTATCATTCAAACTAGCATTATCACAGGTAATACTATATATCTAGTTCATAATTATGTTTAAAAATAACTGTTTAAATTTTTATGAATGTAGTTTCAGACTGCAACCTAAGGTTTTTTTAGGATTTTGTCCCCTCGTGTGATTGAGTTTGACACCCCTGAATTAGATATTAAGTAACATTTATGCAACTTAATGGGAACATTTTCAAACTGGTTTTCAGTGGAGACAGAAGTGGAGGGAGATTTCCTCTCCAGCATCTATTTCAGCTGTGGATTTGTCCGTCACCGTGGGAGCCGTTGTCATGGAGATTTCACATCCAGGACTCCTGAAGTGAGGACGGATGAACATCCCACGATCAAGTGAGCAATAATGTGAGTAATGTGCTGAAATCAGTTCAAGCTGAGAAGGATCCTGTGAGGTGGAGCAGCAAGAGTTTGGAGGAACATGAAGGAACCAAAAATCATCAAATAAATGAGAAGAAAATTCTCTTCAAATGAAAACAATTACAGGTGATGGAAAATGAACTAAAATTATGAGGTAAGATTACTGTAAACATGAAATATTCATATAGTCTAAGTCTCACAAACGCTTACTGGCAAATAGCAACAACTATTTTGTTTTCTCTCTATCTACACACCCCTATAAGTGTAGTACTATGTTGTATTATTATTGATGAAACTACACCGGCTCCTGTTTATGACATCACTGCTGCGACATGAAGGTGAAAACTGGAGTCAAATCAGCTTTAAGTGATTGAAAACAGTTTTAAACTTGAAAGCAGATATTTTAAACTTAATTAAATATTGAATATTTGAAAATAACTGAAAAGAATTAAACAAGTAAATTAGGCTTTTGTTTCCAATTGAAAACAGTTTTTTAGCAACAGCTGCTGTTCTGTATTTTTGTTCCTCTCCCTCTTTACTTAGGGATTTTTGTTTTCAATAGGGCTGTAACGAGTATCCGGGTGCTCGAGTATTCGCGATCTGCTCCCGAAAATTCGAGTACGAATATTCGCTGATTTGCGATTTTTATAAATATAGTAGATTTTAGTAAAATATGATCAAAATATGATTGTGGAACGATGTATTTTTAATCGGAAATGCAGATTAATGTAGGATTTTAAGCTAACGAACCAAAACAAAGCCGAAAGAGCCGCGGTAGCCACCGGAAGTAAACAAACATCTTCGTGACGGTGAAACTTTCGGTTTTCAAAGTAAAACTAGCTAGACTTTTTTTCTGTTCAAAAACTGAGACTGAAGTTCTGTTCACTGACATAACTTCTGAAAAAATGAATTAGCTTTAACATCTGAGCTTTATCTCAGTGTTTGCATTATTTTAGTTATGATAACTCTTCAACAGTTGATGTAATTAACAAAACTCCATCTTATTCTGAAAAAATGAAAGGAGGATGTAAATCAACGTTAATCAGCTGATTCTGCTGCGGAAAGAAATACTTTTTTCACACGGCGCTGTATACCGAAAAATATTGAAGAGAGAATTAAAAAAACTGTGTGGAACATTTTCAAGTTTTGTTGTTAAATGATACAAAACACCAGAGATTGTTATCCTTTTTTGTTTATGTTACTGCTGAACTTAACCAGAAGGCTGACAAAAAAAAGTTTAAAATGACAAAATTTCTATCTGAATCTTTTTTGGGGGGGTTAAAATCATTTTTGTTGATTCTGATCTACTGTTGTAAATAAAGGCATAAATGTTGGTGAATTAATACAAATAATTTCCATTTTCTTCCATCTAGTAAATATTCTCATAGCAATAAACATAATATTAAAAAGTAAGAATCGTGGTTCAACTCGTGAATCGTTGATCTTGATTCGTGAATCGTATCGGATCGCCACCTAAGCAACGTTCCACAGCCCTAGTTTTCAACGCCTATTTTCTTGTGGATTTGAGCCCATTGGCTGCTGGGACATGATTGACATCAGTTGCTATGGTGATAAGTAGGGATGCAACGATGCAGTTAGCTCACGGTTAAACCCTGAAATCCTACTATTCCACAGATGATGATTTATTCTGCAAACACAAAAACCATGACAAAAATTCAGATTTGTTTCTATTCTGCAATTTTTTTTAAATTTCAGAATCACATTTAAATAGAACTCTTGTAAAAATTAAAACGTATATGAACTGCAACAATTTAAGCAGTTTTCTTAAGTCTTTTACAGCTGGATGTCATAAACAATCCAAACTGAACCAATTCAAAATATTTCGAACTGACTGTGCAGTATCCACTAGCTGTCAGTCCTTTATTCATAAACCTTTACATTTTATTTGCAAAAAAAAAAAAAAAAAAAAAAACTCATTTATTTTTAGCATTTAGCTAAAACTTTAATTATCCGACTATCGTAGCGGGAGAAAGGTATTTTCTATTTCCACAAACATAAAAAACAGCTTATACTGGTCAATATTTAATCCTTCACCAGCATTTTGCTCTGGATAAAGTCAGTAGGAAGAACCAAACAGAATAGAGATTATCTCCATAGCATAGACACAATGTGGCTTTTCTAATTTTATTTTCTTATAGTTTTCATGAATAGATGAAAATTGTTTGTAGTTTTTTTTTTTTTTTTTTTTTTTAGTTCTTAAAAAAAAAAAAAGCACAAAAAACAACAAAAAAAAATTAAAAAACACACTTTTTAAAAATAAAAAAGAAATATATTTGTATATTGTCTTTTTATTCATAAACTGGGAACAACTTTGTCTAAAAGCTAATGTTTTTGTTGCTCATTTTAAAGGATAACTAAACAGTAAATCAACTTTTGTTTTTTTTGCTGTTTACCTGTACAAATAAGACTTTAAAGCCTTTAAAACCTGTCTGTTTGATTTACTGTAAATTTTTTAACCACTATCATGATCATTCCAGTAGATTCTGAAGGAGAAAAGCGGCGGTCCGCCGCTTTTCTCCTTCAGAATCTACTGGAATGATTGAAATTGTTGAAATTTTACACTACGTTAATGATTTTGTAGGTGTTAAAGGGTTAATTCCTGAAATTCAAGTCTAAAACTGTCTGTGTGCTGCCCCCTACAGGTTGACATGAGGTATTACAGTTCAATTTCGTGATTCATTCATCGATATAAGTAGTAAATCATCATTTTTGTCTTATTTAATTGAGACTATAATAAAAAGATCCTTCAGTTACCTCGAGCTAACCGCACTGTCACAGATCCAGACCACACCTCCCTCCCGTAGCCCCGCCCCTTTCTCAAATCTGGGCTGAGAGTTCCTTTCTGCGGACTGATGCCGTGATTTCCTCTTTCCTGTGACCCACCTGGCGAGCGCGGCCTGTAGCTCCTCCTCCTTTTTGACCAGCTGCATCTTCAGCTCCTCGATCTGAGCCTGGAGCTCGGCGATCTGGTCCTGGAGGTCGCTGGACTCGGCGTCCAGTTTGCGCTTGGCCTTCTCCAGCTCCTGCCGCGTTTTCTCCTCTTTCTTTAGACGCTCTGGAGGGAAACGAGAAAGAGGACGCAAACGTGAACGGCGTTCACGGCTCCGAGGTTTCCCGTGAGGCTCTTACCCTCCAGGTCGACCATCATCATCTCCTGCTTGTTCTTGACCTTCCCCAGATTCTTCGCCTTCTCCTCCTCCTCAGTCAGCTGAGAGGTCATCTCAGTGATCCGGTCCTCCAGCAGCTTTTTCTCCTGTTCAATTCAGACACGATTTAGCAGTGAAGCATTCTGGGAGACGGTAGAAAACATAAAACGTTTCCCTCGTCCCCCACACACACGTTCCTGGTATGATCTCACCTTGAGAAACTTGGAGTTCTGGTCTTCGAGCAGAAGAATGTCCTCCTCCATCTTCTTGATCTTCGCTTCGGCCGTGACTTTATCGAGTTGGAGCTTCTGTCGAGCAGCTTCCTCCTCATCGAGCTGCTCCTCCAGATCCTGAGGGACGGGAAACGAAGCCAGTTTGAAGGTTTGAGACAGAGGTCTGCAGCCTGTAACACTTTAAGAGGCGTTTGGGTCGATTTGTCAAAGACCACAACCCGGTCAGAACCCCACATCCTTTAGAAAAATAAAAGTCTTCATTTATTTTATTGATATTTTTACGAGAATGATAAATAAATTCATATTTTTGGCATAGATTAAAAAAAGACTTCAAGGGAAAAATATTTTTCACCAAATATTAAACAGTTTATAACTTTTTTAACAGAGTTTCACAAGACTTCCTTTCAAAATAAAAGACTTCCTGTGTCACGTAGGATCATCTCGAATTGAGGAATGAAAAAACCTAAGGCCGGTATTTAAAAAAAAAAAGGAAAAAATTAATCGCAAACTGGGGGGAAATTAATTGCAATTATTGAATTTTTTTTTAATTTACAGTTTTTGCTGATCACTTATTATTTGATATAAATCACAAAATGAAATTCAAATAACATGACAACGTGCCAGACCATGGATCAAATTGTCTAAATTACAAGATTAAAGTACTGAAAAACAATTGAATATTTATTTCTTTTTTAATGCACGTTGTGGATGACTGCACCTCATCTGCTCCGAGAGCTGCGATTAATTTGCGTTGATAAATATGAATGCGTTAATCATAATTAGTTAATCGTGTGCGTTAATGCTTCAACATGCACGACCCTAAAATACATGTTATTTTTAAACATTCGTGGTGCTTCTTAGCCAGAAATGTATAAATCAAACTTTTCTAAAATGAAAACAGAGCTACCATGAGGCAGACTTTAAACACTGGAATCTATCAAACTGTTTAGTTCTCGATTATTGAACCGCTTTAGCTCCTGAGCTTTTGAAGGTTCGAGGAGTGATCAGTTATTTTACAGTAACTTCTTTAAACATAAATCTTTGTATTCTTCTTTTTTTTTTTCTCTTTTTTTTCCTTTTTTTGTTTTTTTTTTCTCTTTTTTCTTCTTTTTCTTTTCTTTCTTTTTCCTTTTTTCAAAAAAAAGGAAAATAAATAAATAAATAAATCTTTGTATTCTTCTTTAACCGTCGTCCCTGCAGCAGACGTGGTTGGTGGTCTGCAGGTGTCCCATGAAGAGAACCGGAACACGGACCTGGATGTGGGCCTGCATCTTTTTCTTCTCGTTCTGAAAGGCCTGGTTCCTCTCCTCCTCTTCCTCCACCCTGGACTCCAGATCGTGAAGGATCTCCTCGAGCTCCTGCTTACGGGAGAGGAGGCGCACCCTCATCTCTTCGGCTTCAGCAAACAGCTCCGTCTCTGCGTGGAGCTGCTCTGCCAGGATGTTCTTCTCCTCCACAAGCTGGAAAAGTGACGGTAAGACTCCAAACTAATCCTGAGGTTTGTGGTTTCACGAGGAGGGACTCACCTGCTGGTGTTTCCTCTCCATCTCCACCAGCTCATTCTCCACCTTCAGCTGCTTCTCCTTCACCTTCACCAGCTCCTCGTCTTTGGCCTGCAGCTCCTCCTCCTGCCTGGTGACCTGCAGAAGCGGCTTCACCTGAAAGAGAGGAGAAGACCGCTCGTCTCTAGCGGCGGCGGGGGTAACCGCTCCACCACAGCCACTCAGAGGCTCACCTTGGTGAAGAGCCTCCACCACTGCCAGTGTCGCAGCTTCAGGTAGGCGGCGCAGTTCCTCTGGAGGACCTTCAAGGCGCTCAGCTGCTGCTGCTTCTTAGCAAAAGCTCTGAGAGGAAAAAGAAACGATGGGAATCAAACTTTAGTCCAGAGAACGGGTCAAAGCAGTGAGTCAACGCTTCCATGTAGCGATGAGGCTGAAAACATTTGAAGAAGCTCCGCCCACACGCCTGACGGGTCAGGTTTATGAACACAGTGTTGGACGGATGTCGAGCAGCGGATTTGAGGACCGAGAGACAGCAGACACAAATGTGACGCATGGTTACGCTGGGGGGGATGGATCTGTTCACAAGGTGTCTAAAGATATAGAAAAGTTCAATTTAATTTTAAAAATTAATAAAAAAAAAACATTCCCAATAGCGTTTTAATTAAAATTATGAAGTTTTTAACCAAAATCCCACAACTAAAATGTCTTAAAAAGACATTTTCCATGTCTCCTCTGAGGGGGCGTGGCTTTTGGAACAGAGCTGAGTAGCTCCGCCCCCTGCTTGTGGCTTCAAAGCTATGTACGAAGGTTAAACATGTTTAACTGTCAAGACATTTAAGTGTAGTGAAAAATTAATGGATAAAACATATAATTTTCGTTAGTCTTATTCCATTAAAAAGTGCAACTTATATATATATATTTTTTTTATTATGTTTTTTCTTCTACGACTTATATTCCAGGATCAGCTAATGTCTGAAAAATACAGTATTTATATATTTGAATATTATTTATTTATTAATATTTTTTATCTTCATATCTTTTTCCCTGTGAAGCACCTTAACAGAACTGTCAAACCTGCAGAAAGTTTCACCTGAGGGTTAAAAAGAATTGAAGAAACTTCATTTTCTGCTCCTCCTGCATCCAAATGGTCGGTTTCTGTGAGAGTATTTGAGAGTATTTGAACTTTTGAACCTTTTGAACTTCTTTGAATGTTTTACGCTCTAGATTTTCCCTGCAGTTGCCTAATTAACTCTAAAATTTGAGTTCTGACTAGGGATGTCCCGATCCGATCACGTGTTTGAAGACTCGATCGAAATCTGACTTTGTCCCCCGATCAGGATCGGATAATTAATTTATTCTTATTATGGTCAGCATTTTATATTTCAATCTTATTAATCCGGATAAATGCTCCACTGAAAGTCAGCATGTCATGAACAGATCACATAATGTTATTGCAGGAAAACGCAGCAGAAAACAGCAGCAGCTCAAGCAGGAGGAAACAAAAACAGTTCAGTCAGGCTAGCTAGCCGATCACAGATTCAGACTTCTGGGATCAATAACTCTTTTAAAAATGCTTTAAACTGACAGCAATTGTCTCTATTGGTTTGTCTCAACCCAAACAACAACCTATAAAAGCATTTCAACAGAAAAAGACAGTTTTGTTGTTTAATGTTAAGCTCTTCGTGCTAAACAGCAGCTGCTAACTGTGCTAAGCTAAATTCTCAATAACTCTAAAGATATTAAAGCTAAAGTCACTAAACTTTCTCCCATGACTAATTATCACTTATATAACAAGAAAATAGTTATTTCTTTCCTATTTTACTTGTTTTTACTTTATTAAAGCTACCTCACAGAAGTGTTTTATTTAAAGGGCTCTACCATGAAAATTCTACTTTTTGAGGTTTTAAATGCATTTTACTGTCCATTCCTCACTATGAAGATCCTCATTTTGATCCATTCATGCATTTGAGAGTAATTCTTTAAAAACCTGCTGCAGCCCCTCCCATACCCACGAAGACGAGCGGTTGGAAACGTGCTGATGCAAGATCGTTCCCAACCGCTCCCTCCAGGAAGAGTCTGTGCTGCAAGCTCCGCCCCCCCCGGCTTACACAACACTCCATTTATCTCCTTACCAGTGATAATCAGCAAAAAAAACCCTTTCATTTTAGATGCAGAGTATCGAATATCTTCCAGTTGTGTCCGGTCAGCTCAAACAGGAGTTTGTTACTGACAAGAACAACAGTTAACAATGTTCTGGTTCTGGTTCTGGGACTTACTTGCGTGCCAGGTATCCACGGCACACAGACTGGAAGTAGATGATGATGTCTGTGATCTTCAGGTCTCTCTCCTCCTCCAGGTGAGCCAGAACGCCGGTTCTGAAGAAGATCTTACTCTGGCCGATCCGGTACAGGTTGGGGTCCAGCTCTAAAGCTTGAATCTGAGCACAGACAGCAGAAGTCTGAAGCTGGACTCCAGAAAAGAAGAAGAGCAGAGGACGGACGGCCCTACCATCCGCTCGCAGGCTTGCTTTCCATCCATGAATCCTTTGGGGATGGCGTTGGGGGTGAGGATCTCGTACCTGTGAGGGGGGAGGGGCAGAACTCGGGTAAAGCGTCTCCTCTGGAGGAGCGAGCGGACACGCCGTCCCGCCCTACCTCTGCCTGAACTCCTGGAAGACGATGCGGTTGGGGAAGCCCTGTCTGCAGATCCGGATGCCCTCTAAAACTCCGTTACACCTCAGCTGGTCCAGGACCAGGTGCGGCTCCAGCTTCCCCGCCTGTCACAGAGCGGGTCACTATTTTAGGACTCGGTAAGGAAAGCGTCCCCCGTGACGAGGCGTCCCCGTTTACCCTTTTTTCGTGGTTGGGGATGATGCAGCGCACGAAGTTGGGGTTGGTGTTCCTCAGCGTGGCCATCAGCTTGGTGAGGGACTCTTTGTAGAGCTGCCCCACCGTGCGAAACATCCCCTTCTTGGTTTTGTAGGTCGCCCCGAAGGCCGTTTCGTTCATCCCCGCCACCTGGTCCAGGCCGACGATCCGGTCAACTGGCGGGAAAACGGAGGGGAAACGCTCAGGGCAAAACCCGGACAGACGAGATTGATAGAAGCACAGCGGTGGAATCATGTGGCGAGATGATGAGGTGGAGCTGAATGAACACAACTCTACACTAACCAGGGGGGAGGGGCTAAAAACAAAACTGCAGCTAATTCAGCAGAGAGCAGACAGCCACATGGATAAATCTAAATCCAGACGGTCATAGAAGCATTTAAACCCACGTTTAGCGCCGATGGGTCCAGAGAAAACCTCACCGGGGAGCCGAGGACGTCAGCCAGACCATAAAACCCCCGAAACCTCCTTCCAGACAGGTGCTGGCGCTGGAGCCATGCCAGGACTGTTCAGAACCTCCTTTGGATCGACACAAAGCTAAATATCTTTCCCCACCAGAACCCTGGATCTGGTCTCTACGGTCCAGACGAAGAACTCGGCTCCAGAGAACCAGCTCCACCATCTCATCCACCAACTTAGAATCTGGTCGTCCGGTTTCAGCTGCCGTGACGGGGGAAAGGTGCGATCAAGAGCCCAGGGAGGGGGCAAAAACAAGTAAACGAGTTTTAATAGAAGAAGAAGTTTAAACGTTTATATCCAACAGTTTTGTTTATCAAAACAATTGATGAGAATAAATCAAATGTTTTTGTGTTATCTCAACATTAGGACTGCCATGATTAGTCGTTACTTTATATTATACGGAGTCGGAGTGAAGTAAAGTTGAAGGTTATAACGGCATCATGCTAGCTTTATGGACTATTTTGGCATTTATTAAGGTTTTTTTTGGAGTTTAGCTAATATTTCAGCAACATGCTAGCAGTTTTTTGCTAACTTATGCATTTTTTTGTTTGTTTTGTTAGGCTGTTTTGGAATTTAGTTCATATTTCAGCTTCATGCTAGCCTTTTTAGCCAATTTAGGTCTTTTTTGTTTTTTACGCTACTTTGGAGTTAAGCTAATATTTCAGCTACAAGCTAGCTACAAGATAGCTTTGGCTATCATAGGCTTTTCTTTTTTTGGATAATTTGACATTTTAATAATATTTTAGCTGGCTATCAGCTTTAGCGTTTTCAGGTATTGTCACTCTTCTTCAGCAGCCAAATTCAGCTTAGATCTTTCTCACTACCATTATCACAGGTAATGCTATATATCTAGTTTTTAGTTAGTTTAAAGCTAATGATGGTTAAGATTTGTGTTTTATATCCACAACCCGATTAGTCGACTAATTGGAAAAAATGATTGACATCGGTAATCTCATCCGTCCATCCAGTTTATTTAAAGAATTCCAATGAAGTGTTTTTGTTTATATGCACATCTTTTATAAAAAGGCCTCAATGAGCAAATTGTTAATGTAATATGTGTTTGTGTATTGAAGTACTTTATGAATGTTTTATTAAAAATATATGTAGTAAAATGTCTCAAAAATAAATTTTTAGCTTTAATCTAGTAATTTTTTTCCCCTTTTCACTGATCTGATAAACAATCCGAACCGTGACTCAAACCGTGACTCCGTCAGAACCGTTGAGTTTTGTGATCCGTTACACCTCCACTCAACATGGTTATACATTTATGTCAAATTTGTAAAACGTGTAGATTTGTTTAACAGCAGAAACAGTAACTAGTGAGAAAAACTGAAGGGATTTTCTGGAGCCCTGACTGTCAAAAGAGAGAAAGAAAAAATAATTGTTCAAGTATTTATTTAATAATAAAACTTTTCAGAAGAGAAACATTCACTAAATGGAATCCAGTTCTGTTGTTTTTATTTAGTCTAACTTTTTCTTTGACTAAAAATCTGTTGAAATGTTATTTTCCTGCTTTTTTTGTGTATTTCTTGTATATTTTATTATGTGCAGATATGTTGAAATTTAAACTTCATACATAAAATAAGCTGTTCTGAACTGAAAAAGAGAAGAAATCTGGACTTTTTTTAAGTTGGAAAAAGTCTGTGTGATTTAACACTGAGATGAAAATGCATCTGATCCGTTCTTCTTCCATCAGAAGAAGTCACAGATGGCTTAGAGCTCAGACTGGAGCAGGATCTGCAGTCTGGACCCTCCACTGTGACTCCTGAGTTCAGAGCCAAAACACAGAGAGCAACATCTGTTTTCAATTCTTTTCAGGAGGCAGAAAACTGGAAACTCATTCAAGTCGAGAACACGGCGGGCCGACTGCGTCTAACAGGAACTCTGACACGGACGGCAGCGCTCTGGATCCGCTAAGCTAATCGCTAACTTCTACCACAGCGAGCACTGCAGCAACGTGGGAGCCATGCAGCCTAGAAGCAGATGGGAGCCACTTCAAATACGTGGAGACACACCGACTACAGGCGGATCTGGGCAAAAATAAACCAGCGCCCTGGAAGGACTCGTGTTTATTCCATACTGACTGTATTAGAGAACTGGACAGAGTGAGTGTGACGTCAGCCGCAGAAAAAAGATTTACTTTCAGCCAAACGGACGCCGCCATGTTGGAGACGGGAAGCAGAGATCTGTCCAAATCTGTCTGAGTCGACGTTTTCATGGCAACCACTCCCACCAATCAGGAGCGAGCTTGTTGAATGTGGGGGTTCAAGGCTATGGGTGTCCAGATCAGATGTTTTCTGGCTTAGATTTGATTCCAAGTGACGGAAGTTCACATAACTTCCTTTCAAAATAAAAGACACCATGTCCCATCCCGTATAATCGGGGAGGGTAATGTCAGCAGTGATATTTAAAAAGAAAATTATGAAAAAGTTTATTGATGCATCTCACCCAGAAATGAGTAAATTTAACTGGCTAATTTAAGTGACCCTTAAAAGGCTTTTTGGACCATTTGGCCGATTTAAAAATGCTTAATTTTTTTTTTTAAATAGAAAACTCGTTTTATAATCCACTGATCTTTGATTCTGACTGAGCTTATGGACCTCCAGATGTTTGACTGTTGTACACGATACTCAAAAATTTGTCCAAATGATTTAGAAGAACTTCGGTAAACGTGGAAAACAGCCGCAACGCTTAATGGAAAACTAGTAAATGACTTTAACTATTTGTGAATGATCAAGTTTGACATTTCTGTCTAAAAAGTATCTGACTTTTTAAATGTACAAACATTTTATTTTTTATAACTGCTTCAGTATCTTCAGAACGTCTTTGATCATTTGTGAATTGACGTGATCGGGCCAGATTTCATTCAATTCCACGATCGGATCAGGACATCCCTACTAGCAGGCTCCACCTACTTTTTCTGAACAATCTGATTGGTCAGTTTATATCTTGAAAAACTTGAGAGAAAAAAAAAGAGGATTATCGAGGACATTTATGGAATTTTGGCTTCTTGGAGACGGCGGGGAATTCCAGAGGGGAGGAGTCACTCAGTCCAGTCTCATATACAGTCATTGAGTTCCAGGGATTATTTTGGCCCAGGTCTGCTGATTGATTTCATTCACCTTCCGGCTCATCCAGACATGTGACATTGTCATAAAATGAGGCTCTCTGAATGGTCTGAATCTCTACGACACAGAGAGAGACGGGCGGGGGTTAATTCATGCACATCAGAAGAAACCTGCGGGCCGGACTCGACAAAACACAACTGTTAGTAAGCATGCGAGACGGACTGCGCGTCTCATCTAAACACACAGCAACACACAGACACACGGAGGAAACGTTCCTCCAGTGGATTCGAGTTTCGGCTGCAGTGGAGGATTACCGTCTTTCCACAGTTCGGCTACAAATTTGTCCGTGGACTGATGCAGAAGTGTGGCTACGTTATCATTCAGAGGGTCCATGTTCTTCATCAGCCACTCGTCTGCTTTGTAGTCGACCTGCAACGACACAAACACGACTTTTCAAAGACCCGCTACAACTACTTTTAGCGTTTTTTATGTGTTTTTATGGCATTTTTCTGAATCAGGGAAAAACAAAAAAATGCAATTAGAAAAAGGTTGTAGAAAATACGGTGGGGGGGGCACAGGCTCCCTGCTCCGCCCCATTCTGATGCATCCACTAGCAGATAAATAGATCCGTGAACGTCTTTGTTTTCCTCGTTGGATCTAAACCTTTCGGCTGAACAGCTACAATGATGCTCGCCGTTTTTGCTGCACCGGCTGTAAGCTAGCAGGAAGGGGGGGTGAGCTCACTATGAGCAAAGGTCCCGCCCACAACGCAGAAGTGAATTTTTTCTTAAATCCTGCCGCCCTGCAGACACTATATCCTAAAAAACTTTTTTTTTTTTTTTTTGACTAAAAACAGCACAATTATATTTGATCAATAGATCAAAGATGATCGGAGTTGATCTTTAAACATAAATTAAAAAGGATATTCCTAAAGCTTGACAGATAATTTTCTAAATATTTTTACTTTTTTTGCTTGAAAACAAAAAAACAAAAACATGAAAATCTTGATTCCAATGACTCCAAAATCTGGTAAAACCTCCTCCCTCCAGCGCTAAAGGGGCCACCAGTTTCCTCCAGGAGGGGACAGAAAAACCCAACAACAAACGGACCAAACGTGGAGCAAAGGGCAGGAGTAGATTCTCGTAAATGTCATCCTTTTCCTGAGAGGAGCACACGGGGGGGACGCAGAGAGCTCAGGAGGTGGAAAAGTATCCGAGCGAGTGAGAGAACCATGGAGGTCCATTTCAAGCTGAAACACAGCAGGTTTCAGCCTCTAAGACAGACTTCTTTCAGTTTTAAATGTAACGTCACAATGCAGATTTGTATGGAGTCCCGAAAGAGCCAAAATTAAATAAATATATACACCATTAAATAAATAAATAAATGTGGCATTAAATAAATAAATGTTGCAATAAATAAATAAATGTTGAAATAAATGTGGCAATAAAATATTAAAAGAGCACATTTAAGTATTTCATGACGTATTTATTTATTTCATTGCCCAGTGTGGGTCAAAAGAGCCAAATTGAAATAAATATATTTAATATGAAATAAATAAATAAATGTTGCATTAAATAAATAAATGTTGCAATAAATAAATACATGTTGAAATAAATGTGGCATTAAAATATTAAAAGAGCACATTTAAGTATTTCATAACATATTTATTTATTTCATTGCCCAGTGTGGGTCAAAAGAGCCAATTGAAATAAATATATTTAATATGAAATAAATAAATAAATGTGGCATTAAATAAATAAATGTTGCATTAAATAAATAAATGTTGCAATAAATAAATAAATGTTGAAATAAATGTGGCATTAAATATTAAAAGAGCACATTTAAGTATTTCATGACATATTTATTTATTTCATTGTCCCTTGTGGGTCAAAAGAGCCAAATTGAAATAAATAAATAAATGTGGCATTAAATAAATAAATGTTGCAATAAATAAATAAATGTTGAAATAAATGTGGCATTAAAATATTAAAAGAGCACATTTAAGTATTTCATAACATATTTATTTATTTCATTGCCCAGTGTGGGTCAAAAGAGCCAAATTGAAATAAATATATTTAATATGAAATAAATAAATAAATGTGGCATTAAATAAATAAATGTTGCATTAAATAAATAAATGTTGCAATAAATAAATAAATGTTGAAATAAATGTGGCATTAAAATATTAAAAGAGCACATTTAAGTATTTCATGACATATTTATTTATTTCATTGTCCCTTGTGGGTCAAAAGAGCCAAATTGAAATAAATAAATAAATGTGGCATTAAATAAATAAATGTTGAAATAAATAAATAAATGTTGAAATAAATAAATAAATGTTGAAATAAATGTGGCATTAAAATATTAAAACAGCAATTAAAAAGTCATTTTTAACATTTCATAATATATTTATTTATTTCATGATTTCATTATACATTTCATGAAACAGGAAGTCGACACACCATGAAATGTCAAACTGTCAGATTCTCTCGTCAAACTCAGTGGGCGGGCCTAACTCTCGTGTCTCTGCTCTGTTGATCTGGCCTGGTGCAAAGTTTTTGTCTGAGTCCTCACTCACATACACGCTGCAAACATTGTTTTGGTGAATCAAAGACTTTTGTTCGGGTCACCAAATCTAAACGTGTTCTCTGTCCTCTTCATGCATTCTCACTAACCACCAGCTACCGGGACGGGGAGCGCGTCACCCCCAATCCACTCTGGACGCGGAAGCGCCGCAAAGCGGAGTCCGCTCCGCTCTTCTGCTGGAACTTTTTTTGTTTTTTTTGCCATCATGGGTGAAAATTAAATAATCTAAAGACATTAACCCGTGTTTCTGCTAAGAAGAACCGCTCTCTGCTGCTGATTTACACCCAAAACCCCGCCTACCCGCTCTGTCGGCCCACTGGATCTGTGTCCGGGCGTGTGTGCGTCCCTGTTTTGGTGTGTGTGTGGGGGTGTGTGCGCTCGCAGGTGTGTGTGTGTGTGCTGCTTTCTGCGTCTTTTTTTCTCCCCAAAACCAGCAGCCCCGGTCCAGAGTCTGCTCACTACGTTGAGCGCGCTCTGTCAGTCTGTGTTGTGTGTGTTTTTATAAATCTCTGCCTTTCTGTTGTTTTTTAACTTCCGAAACTCTTCACCCGCACCGGAGTCTGCCCACGTTGATCTGTCTGCGTGTCTGCATGTCTGTCTGTTTTGTGTGTCTCTGTGCGCGCGCATAGAGACACTTTTTAAACACACACACCTGCGAGCGCGAGTGCACACACACACACACACACCAAAACAGGGACGCACACGCGCCCGGACACAGATCCAGTGGGCCGACCGAGCGGATGTTTGCAGCGTGTATGTGAGTGAGGACTCAGACAAAAACTTTGCACCAGGCCAGATCAACAGAGCAGAGACATGAGAGTTAGGCCCGCCCACTGAGTTTGACGAGAGAATCTGACAGTTTGACATTTCATGGTGTGTCGACTTCCTGTTTCATGAAATGTATAATGAAATCATGAAATAAATAAATATATTATGAAATGTTAAAAATGACTTTTTAATTGCTATTTTAATATTTTAATGCCACATTTATTTCAACATTTATTTATTTATTTCAACATTTATTTATTTATTTCAACATTTATTTATTTATTTCAATTTGGCTCTTTTGACCCACAAGGGACAATGAAATAAATAAATATGTCATGAAATACTTAAATGTGCTCTTTTAATA